>BPLR01013564.1:0-20458 GCA_021605095.1 Caerostris extrusa
GTTACGTATTGCTGTCTACATTATATTGACTTTATTTCATAGTCCTTTTTTCAATTCCTACTATTAGTTCACACTCTCCCTATATATATTTATATATCTTGTTCAAATTTTCAATCGTTCATAAAATACTTTTATTTATCCACAAGTTTACAAAAATGTATTTGGACTTGCAGTGATGACACTTGATGTTAATACAGTTTCTTCAAATATTAATTCAGTAATTAAATTTAATTAATTAATTTTAGTTTTATGTGGGAAAATTTTTTTCTCTTATATAAGATATTTAGCAGGATATAAATTTAGGGAATAAATACCGTCAGTCCCGAAGCGTGTAGATCGCTGGAAAAAGATTTCTTCTAGCGATTTTTTTTCATTCTGGGTTCTGTAGTCAAGGAGGGAACAAATAGAAAATGAAACATGTGAATGAATGAATGAGAGAGATGGAAAGTGTTTATGCGGAGAGAGATAATTTTTTCTAACTTAAAAAAATGAATGAAAATTATTTATAAAGGACTTTCTGCTAAATAGTGAAAAAGTAGGAATTGACTGTAAAATTTTTTTGTTTTTTTATTATTTGTTTTTTATCATCTCACCCTCTTTTTTTTTTCCATGTTATAATGAAAGCTCTATCCGTTTTTCAAATTGAAATAAACTGAAAATTTTATCAAAAAAATATATTTATTTAATCATCAGCATAATCAGTTTTCAATGACATCAGCTTTTTTATGTCTTTTTTTATAATATTAAATTTTTTTATAAAATTAATTTTTTTTTGACTTGGAAAAAATAGTATAATTTCATTTCAACCTCTTTTCTAGCAATCAACCTATAACTTAAAGTGATTTCTAAGAAAGATAGTAATCTGTTAGAGTAAGGTCAAAGGAATTAAGACGAATTTTTCTAAGAGATCAGAGGTGAAAGTCGGGCAAAAAATTTCAGACTCTTGGGTTGAACTTTTATACTGATTCCTGACTTTTAACACCATACTTTTTTATGTACTTTGATCCTTACTAATGGATTTTGTAAGATTTGTGAACTAAATTCAATGACATTTATTGAATTCGTATATCTATACAAAGAATTTTTTTTATAACAAAGTAGTATTTTCGCAATTTTAAAGATATGACATTTACATCAACTGAAGAGACATTCCTTGTATTTGCTTATAAAAATACGCATATCTTATAAAAATAATAGTACCTCATAGACAGGTACTTAAGAATAACAGAATAGCTGAAAAACATATACATTTTAGTCACAAATATGCTATATTTGTAATATATTTTAATCACAAATATGCTATATTTGTAATACATTAAATCACATATATTTTTTTTGATAATGGAATAACTTTATGATTCTAAGATAGCTTCTTTCATTGTGGATCTAAGATAGCTTATGTCATACTTTAAATAATAATTTTCTTTGCTACTGGTTGTATTATTCAAGGATACAATTGCTTTATCACTTTAGAATTTAATTTAACAATAATTCATAGAATTTTGGAATATATATATATATATATATATATATATATATATATATATATATATATAATACATACATATATATAGAAAGATTCTTTGCTACCAAAAAAGTGATATATAAAATAATTGACGTGGAATAGTGCAGTAGCCTGGCTGTAAAATGGTCTTCGAACTAACGGAATTTAATTCAAAAATCAAGCGTGTGAAGCAATGACCGAAACGGACATAGAAAAAAGTCTGCAAGCCATAAAAGCCCTTGCATTTGAACAGAAGAGAAAGTGGGAGCGAAATTCTCAAATGCCTTTTATTTATTAAAAATTCCATTAAAATTAAATCAAAAGATGATATAATACTTATGATTGATGATGATTGAAATACTTATTATTAAAAATCTGAAAGAAAACACATTTTAATTTTGCATTTTATGTATAAATTAATTTTTATATTTTATATATAATTTTTATATTTTATGTATTATTTTTATATATTATAATTTAATTTTAATTTGATGTAGGAATATATTTTAGTTTTTTGTAATGCAGATATTTAAATTGTCCATAGTAAATCGACAATATTGAATTATAATTTATGTGCGTTGCTGCAATAATTTAATTGACACCATCGAGTCTGATTTTATTAGTCTTACAAAAAAGATATTTACAAAAAAATAACGGAGAAAATACTTATATTTAAAAAAATGCTAAAAAATGAAACCCTTTTTTGCTTTTTTAATTGTAAATCTGTTTTCATAAATTAACTTTTTATGTACAATTATAAATAAAACGGCTCAAGGCAAATTTAAAGATTTGTATTAAATTATTTTAAAGAGAGCGTTTCTATTTCTGAACTGTAGAATATATTTTAAAGATAAACTGGGCATTTAAAAGGTTAACAAAAGAGACACAATTTAGTAGAGCTTTTATTAATATTAAGTCATTCAAAACAGCAGAGACTCCTTAATAATGTTCACTAAATTGTGTACTTTATTCTTTTTTGTTAAGCTTTTAAAAGTCACACATCTGTAAAACGTGTTCTACATTAAAAAATGTTCAGAAATAAGAGACACTAGCTATAAAAATAATTTAACAGCAATCTTAAAATTTGCCTTGAGCGTTTTCATTTATAATTGTACATACAATTAATTTATGAAAACAGATTTACAAATTAGAAAGAAAAGAGGTTTTGTGTTTAGTATTTTTTAAGTATATTGCCGTTATTTTTTTGTAAATAACTTTGTTGCAAGACTAATAAAATCTGACTCACAGGTGTCAATTAACAGTACTAACAAACATAAATTATAATTCAATATTATCCGATTTACTATGCAGTAATTAAAATGTCTGCATTATTAAAAACTCTTTTATATCAAACTTAGAAAATTAAATTATAATATATAAAAATAAAATTGATAAGTATAAAATTTAATTTATACATCAAATACAAAATTAAAATTCGTTTTCTTTCAGTCTATTAATAATAAGTACGGGGTGGGGGTTATCTGTCTTACGGATTGTGATGAAACTTGATACATGCGGTATATGAACCATGGAGAAAATACTTTTGCAATAAAAAGAAATAGTTCAAATTTTGACCACCAGGGAGGAGGAGCCTAAAGAAGGACAAAGGATTTGTCAGAACCATTAAAATTTATTCAAGCACAGAATAAACTCAACGGGCTCCATTAACATCAATTAACGATGACTAACGATGACAAAGGGACGCAGAAATTTTCTGCTCTGACTGCAAATCTCTTTATAGGTTTGACTAATTTGCACAAGGAATTTGTGAAAAGTGCCACCTGGTGGTCAAAAATTTGAACTATTTTTTTATTGCAAAAATCTTTTCCCCATGGTCCATATACCGTATATACCAAGTTTTATCCAAATCCGTTAGCCAGAACGGGGTTCTAGAGTGGTCTGAATAGGACCACTTGAATTATAACTCACCCTCTATTTCAATATATATTCTTAATATATATAATCTTTGATTTATTTTTAATAGAATTTTAATAAGTAAGGGCATTTGGGAATTTCTGTAACCTGTTTCTCTTCTGTTCTTCAAAGAGAAGAGTTCTTCTAAATACAAGGATTTTCCAGCTTGCAGATTTATCATACCCGTTTCGGCCATTGTCATGCTTCACACGCTTGATTTCGAACTAAATTGCATTAGTTCAAAAGTCTATTTTACAGCTAGGCTATTACAATACCTAAGTCAATCATTTTATATATCACTTTTTATGACATTATTATTTTTTTTAAAACTGCTTTTCTTTTCCAATATTTATACTTTGTTTAATAAAATTTTGTGCATTTTTATAAATTGAGTTAAAAACTATCATGTGAATGAATGTATGTCTTCCTTTTTCAATTCCTCTATTTGCTCACACTCTCCTATATATATATATATCTTGTTCAAATTTTCAATCATTAATAAAATACTTTTTATTCATCCACTCAAGTTTAAATACATTTTTTTTAAACTTGTAGTGGATGACACTTGATGTTAATACACTTTTTTTCAAATATTAATTCAGTAATTAAATTTTAATTAATTAATTTTAGATTTAAGTAGCATATATATCAACCAATAGATGGCGCCTGATAAACTTAAAAAAAGGAATGAAAAATTATTTATAAAGGACTTTCTGCAAAAAAAAAAAAAGAAGGAATTGACTTTTAAAAAATTTGTTTTTATATTACTTGTTTTATTATACTTTCAATTAGTTAATCTGCCTATAAAACGTATTAGTAACGTATTTAACAATTAGTTAATCTGCCTATAAAACGTATTCTATGTTTCTAACTTATATATGTTCTAAACGTATAAAATGTTCTATAGTTCGTCTGTAGGATGTGTAGCATTTCCAAAAACGATGAGATATTTTTACTATATAGTTAATAATAATAATAAAAAAGCCGGCACTTGAAACAGATTGACTTAAAAGACCTTTTCATCACGCTGTCCACCCTACAGCCCTGTGGGGTGGTTCAGACGACGTGATTGATTGACATTTTATCGAAACCGACGAGTGGAAAAAGTGGGTCATGAACAGCGGTCACGAATGACCACAGACATGCGTCCTTGCGAAAATGCCCTGACGTGAAAGGACATTACCTCACTGGTTATTATTGAGAGTTCGTTTAAGCGATCCTTCCAGTCGAGAGCTTTCGACTGAATTGTATCGGGAATCAATTGTTTGTAATAGAGCCTGATTCCTTTTTGTAGTCTGAGACTAGGGGAAACAAATCGATGAGATCTAAACAAAAGGTGACTGGATCTGTGTTTACGCCTGCTGGAAAACAAAATGTTAGATTTCTTAATCTAATATTCCTGTTTCGTATGAACATTGCGTGTTTAGGGTGCGGTTTCGTAAATTTAATTTGTGGTAGACATTTTTAATAGTGATTTATGCTATTGATTGACTATTCAAATATTAAACATACATTCAAACGGCTTAGATTTAATCCTAATATTAACTCAATACTTTTGTTGTTACAATTATTATATGGCTCTCGGTGCCACAGCTTTTGTGTTCGAGTCCCGGCGGGACAAGGATGTTTGTAGCGGTAGAATTCAATTTAAAACCGTAGGTACCGGTATAATATTACTGAAAGTGTTGGGCATAGGGCTGACAACCCTACCCCTTAAAAAGAAATAATCTCTTTCGGAATCTGTCAATAGGCAGACGGCCATGGACTGCAGGATGGCAGTCCATGCCTGCCTACAACAACACATAGCTATGGACGACATGGACTGGAGTTCATGGAGTTAGTCAGTTAGTTTTACAATCATTATATATTGTCCAACATTTTTTTATGTGAACATATATTTTATAAAAGGCTTAAGTAATATTTTAATTTATTATAGCAAATCATTTAAGTTTACATTGTATGGTTATTTTAATTAAACCTTTATTTGTAAATAATCTAAAAATTTATGGAGAAAATCATGTCATGTGCAAAAAAATTAGTTAACAATAAAAAGTGATTCACATAGTTTTCTAAATGAAATTTTTGATAGTTTATTGAAATTATTAAAAAAAAAATTCGAATTAATTTGTGATGATAAATCTCTTTAAATGTAATTTATTTTGGTTTGATTACTTTTATTTATTATAATAAACAACAATTGAGTTAAAAATATTGGACATAAAAAAGCAATGGGAATGGAAAATATAGAAATATTTACATATATAAATCAATGTTGATCATTAATAATTAACTACAAATGAAATGATTTCATTAATTTAGAAATATTGGTTTTATATCTTGTCCATAAATGTAGCAAGTTCATCTTTCATATATTTCTTCATAACGTCTTGGACGACCTCACGCTAATTGGTTAGAGCTCTGGCCTTTGATACCCCAGATTTCAGGTTTGAATTCTGGATGGAGGTTTAATGGTTCGGAATCCCTGTTAAATTGAAGGTGGCCTTACCGGTCTAATTAGCCTAATATGTGCAAAAAAAAAAAAAGAAAAAGACTGTAGAGCGACAAACCAATCCAATTATAACATGCTGGAGGATTTTCCGTTTTCAAGACAGTGAATCAAGTTGCTATGTTTTCGTTAAAATAGAAAATTATCATTGCTGATATAGGGCAAAACTTGTTAAGCTACATTAAATTTGTAGTTAATAATTTTTCAGTAGGTTCATTTTTTTGGTGAAATAATTTTATTTTGGTTTGGTTTTGTCGCTCTATGGTCATCTTGTGCACACGACAGGCTAAATAGACCGGGACCTTCAGTTTAAAAATGATTCCGAACCACTCATAAATATCCATGCCAGGATTCAAACCCGGAGCTCGGTATCAAAGGCCACAGCCAATTGGCAATCAAGCCGCAAATAATAATAATAATTTTATTTAGAAAATACAAAATATTTATTAAGAGAATATTACACTAAGAAAATTATGAAATATTTACATTACGAAAAATTACATATAGCGAAATATTTATTTGTGAAGATGTTTAAAACAATCCCAAAAAATACTTCACTTCTAGTTAAATTACATCTATGTTCTGCATTATTATTCTAGAAAAAAGAAATCTGAATTTGTTATCCTGTACTGAAATTCAATAATTTCAGTTTTGATTTTCAATAATCGATTTACACTAACAATGGTCACGTAGCTATGGAAGAGCTTAGAGGTAATTTATCCTTTCAAAGTTTGATTTTCCCCCAATTATGAATTGTCCTAAAATCCATTGATGTCCTACAAACACACATCATAAACAAAGTACTTCCGTGCTTGCCATTCATAAATAGCTTTGGCGAATCGAATCAGAATCGAATGATTTTATAGAATAACCTGGAAATAACAAAGATTACAAAGGGAATGCAAAATAAAGACTATGCTAATTGACTGTGCTTCGATTTGCTGTTAAAAGAGTAAATTCGCATTGTGTTGCTAATCTTCAAATTGAATGAAATTTTTTTATTTTATCTCTTTTAATTTTTTATTATTTTTTATTTTATTTTTATTATATATTTTTATGTATTGATGCTCAAAAAAATATGAATAATGTTTATTATCTAATTGCTATCTTTTCTACTTGAATATAAGTATAAATTTCTAAGATATATGTTTTATCATTTAATACATACTTTTAATAGAGTGTGTTAATTACATTTACGGAATTGTGTAGTTTATGTTTCGTTAGAAAATTCAATTAGAAAAAGTTTTGAATTCATATTGATTACACTAAATTTAGTTTTAGTTAGTTGTTCTTCGTAATTGAATAAACCATCAAAAGTCCTTTTTCCACGCTAAAAACTTTTGAATCGAGCCATTCAAAGTCTTTAGATGCACTTGAAGTCTTATTTAAAGTGTTCTTTAGTAAGTTTTCATCAACAACGTGTGTCATTTATTCTAAATAGTGGCCTGATGGCCAATTGGCTAGAGCTTCGAACTTTGGTACCACAGGCTTCAGGTTTGAATTCTGGCGATGGCATGGATGTTTGTGAGTGGTTCGGAATCCACGTTAAACTGTAGGTCCCGGTCTATAGTAATTAACCTAAGGTGTGCACAAAACGATCAAATCGACCAAAACCATTTATCTGAATGTCTTCTGAGATCAATATAGGTTGTCTTTAACAATACCCTCCCCCATAGATAAACAAGGCTTATTTTTCACCATTTAGCGCGTATCATATTCAAAATAAAGTGATAAATGCAGATAACTGTTCGGTATTTAGAGCGAGTTTATTATCATTGAGCTTGTCATCAAGTCAATGATAATCAACTTGTCCCTACCACACACTAATGAGCGTTTCAACTTTCACGGCGGGTAGTGGTGATTTTGTAGGTTACTGAAGAACTTTCCTTTTTTCAAATTTAATTGATTTTTTTAAAATACTGAAATAAAGAATTTTCAAGTATTTAAAATGCCGGTCATACCTAAATATGCGGACAAAGATATTCAATTTGTTGATGCCTTTCCCGTATTTCATGTGCTTTGAAATCAATTTTTGGTGCTGTTAATGATATTATAACCCAAAGAAAGAAACTGCCAGAATATTTCCAAAAAAGAAGACTTTTTTTTGTTCCTTACAAAAATTGACCAGACATCCAGTATTTAAATTCACAGCATCAGCACCAGGATCTCATTTAAAAATTTGATTAACTAAGTGTAATTTCATCAGATTTCATGTTTGTATACATGCAAAGTATAAATAAAAGATAAATTTAACTGCAGTAAGTAGTTTTATAAATATTTATTTTGCCAAGATTAGTGAAAATCTGACATGAAATATTGATGACATAAATTATTATTAGATGCTTTAACTCGCTGTAACTCTGCTTTATAAGGTTTATAAAATATATTTACTTCCCTACTGTATAAATCACAAATCTAGAGCTTGTGGAGGGTTAGAAAATTCTACTGCTAGCAAAAATACAAACGTGGGCAGTAGATAAAAAGATTGACTACCCCTGTTCTAAACCATTAATGCTGAAATCATTTTTTGTGTGCTTTATATAAATCCCCAACAGATGGTAGTAACGACATTCTGTATGCCATACAACCTTGAGCCATTTATATAAAAAGTTTGATGATTTTAAAAGGCAAGCAAGCTAATGATCTCTGCATCATTAAGAGAATATACAATAGTCTGCCCATGCGATACCCAGAGTTAATAAATGATACATCAGATTTATTATCGTAGAATATTGACATTCCTGTGATCTTTTAATAATATTTTTTTTTTTTCAAGAAGGAACTTTTTTCTTGGGTACCATTTTAAAATTTATGTCTTAAAATCAAATCAGAATGTATTTATGTATTTATAATGTATGCACCAGCTGTAACTTTTCAAAAAAGCAACTATAGCAACTTTTTTTTTTTTTTTATTTGTAGATAATTATTTCCTAAGTTCAAACTTGGTTTTTTTTTTTTCCAAGAATATAATGAGTGATTTAATGAGCATGAATTTTAAATTTAAATAAATTGTTTCTTAATCATATGATTCCAGTATTTTAATATTTTAGAAATTACTTAAACAAATGTTTGATACATTTAATAACGAATGTTTTAGTTATAGAACATTATTACAGATATTAATAATTTATAATAATGACATATTTTAAATAAGTATCTTTAATTCATGAAATTCTTATAAAATGTGTTCCCTTTTAAGAATTTATATTTATTTATTAGTAATATATTCATAAAATTCATTAACATTAGTATAATTTGTCATGTATAAAACAAAATATTTGCAATTTTGCAATTATTTTTATTTTCTTATGAGAATAGGAGTACTGTTTAAAGTTTACTGAAAAAAAAAAATCTGGTATTTTTCAGAAGAAAAATAGCTTCAAAACCTTAAAGCTTAAAAAAAAATTACAGACAATTTATATGAAAGTTTTAGTATATTAAATTATTTGATAAAAATTATAATAAAAATATTAATAAATACACAAATTATAATTTTTTTTTAAACATTTAAATAACTTAGTATCTATATAGAAGTTTATTTAATTTTTTTATTGATTTTTAACTTTTGCCCTATCATAAATAAGCTGCATGATTATTTATTACATTTTTTATTCCTTTTTATTTTTTAGAATCAGTTTTACATCTATTTTGAATATTTATAATTACTGAAATAAATTATTAATTGGGTAACTATAAATGTACTCTATGATTTACATACCTTATTTTAGTTGGCTAATATGTTTCTTTTTGCTGTATTTGGTATGTTATTCATTTATTTACTGATTTTATTTATATGGAATTGCTAATTAAAAACACTTCTGAATCTCCATTAATTCATTAGTGTTTATAGTACTACAATTAATTTAATTAAGATAACAAGAATTTATGTAACTAGTTTATTTTTCAAGTAATATATGACAAAAATTATTTGTAATATCTTCGAAAAATAAATGTTTTAAATTTATATCCAGTTTATACAAAAAGGAAAGGATATGGTTAAATATATTTAAAATTTTCGTACATTAAAACAACTTATTAATAAAATATGTAGTTTTTGTACGTTGAATGAATAAGTAACTTTTTAAGCATTTAAGAATTTTATTAAACTATATTATAATACATACATATATACTTAATTTCAGCTTTCGTAATTAATGTATTCAGACACATAAAAAAAAAAAGTAATTTGAAGAAATGTCCGTGAAAAAAGTCTTTATAGAACAAAAAGCAATTACTTTTTCACGAATTTGAATGTTCTCTAAAATGCCGAAACATTAGTCTTCTTCAAAAATAATTGAATTTTAACCAAATAGATTAAAATGCTTTTGAGAAAATACTATTGTGAAAATATCCTGTTAAAAGTTCATTAATTTCAAAGACAGTTTAATTTTGATTACTAATAGTTAATTAGTAGTTGCTTTAAAACCTTGAAGTGACCTTGATTTGTGATCATTTCTCTGATGTATCTTATATATATATATAAGATATATCTTATATATATATATATATATATGGGTCGTTATCAAAAAATGGAAGCAATGAGCTTCATTAATAACATGTAGGAGCAAGCATCTTGACCTCTTTGGCATGTAAAAATATCTGAATACGACTAAAAATTGAAGTTATGTAAGTAAATTATTAGTGTGAAGTTAGTAATATGCCCTTTGAAAAAAATAGTATATTATTCCTCAAGAGATGATAGTGGTTGCCTGTTGCAGATTCTGCAAAATAGATTGAGACGGAAAGCATAGACGAGGTGACTTCAAATCATGTTTAGACATGTCTAACTGTATGAAGTGTGACAGTTATAATCTAGAAGACATCGTCTTCTGAAAGAAAAAAAAAAATGTATCATAGGATACACCTGGTTTGCAAATATGTCAAACATAATCACTCCTGGTAGTCACTAGACTGCCAGCAGATCCACGATGATCTGTTGAAAACCACGAGATCTTTTTCCAAATCATGACTCAGCCAACTTCATGCTTCACAATTTCATGAAGGCAATCCGATTGAACACTTGGTAAGGTAGGTGTTTTATACATACTCACGTCCTGTTGTTGTAAATAATGTGGGAATGACGATTCATAAAATCCAATCACTTTCTTTAGTGAGTTATGGTGTGGGTATTTCAAACTTCATCGCATCTTTTAAAAACTGTAACAGGAATTTTCAACACTGGCACAATTATATGATGTAATGTGGTGAGACGATTTCAAAGTCACTTCTGTTGTTGTTTCTTCTTCCACTTGGTCAATAAGAATATCTAGAACATTTCCATGAACGGTCTATATGTTCTGTCGACTGTCATAGCTAACTTTACTTAATCCGATTATGCCCTCGGTCACTGGTTACCCATTTTAGTCCCTTTTACGACATGCATTGGTTACAGTGGTCTATTCTAACCCTGACCCACAAGGATAAAAGTCACTTCTGATGTAATGTGGTGTTTAAAGATCTTAAATTGGCCATGATTTGTTGGCATTTTTTGATTTGTTGGCTGTGGCAAAAGATAATAGAAAGTTTTTGCATATCGTACTTTAAAAATACGGCATGTAAAAACTCTCTAATATTCTGCTGTTGGTATAGTCAGAAGCACTACTTGTAAATTGTGTTGTTCGCGCTGTTCCTTTCTAACTGTAATTCTTTGATACGGGGATCTGCAGATGCTGATACAGTTTTGTAGCGATCTTTTTTTTTTTTTTGTTGTTGCAATCCACTTCTTCATTCGACAATTTTTCTCACCCAGGTTTATTGTATTAAGCAGAGGGTTATTTTCCCTCATATACGCTATGCAATCGTACTTTTTCAATACCGTATCTCAAAAACTTCTTTTACGTTACCATTATGGTAATAGATAGTCCAACACTTCATTCTTGCACATAAAATTTAAATAAAAACACATAATGCCGCATAAAAATTTCACAACATTATTCCTAAACTGTAATAGTGTATTTTCAATTCTGGTACCCTGATGTGGTATGGTGTAGTAGAAATTATAGATATTTCACTCAGATGAGCAATCGTAATTAGCCTTCTCCACAGAAAGTCTGACATTATGCATCCTAAAAACTACTGCCACGACTACAGATTCATAATAAGCAGCTAGTTCATACTAAGTAAAAATAATATGTACATTTCTGATGTGAAAGTAATCATATCTACGGCTTTATACAATACTTTACAATAATATAGTGCACTTTTTGTGCACATATTAGTTACAAATTTTTTATAAATTTTACACCCCTAAGTAACCATTCATTAAAAAACTATCACATCAGCCAATAGATTTCTGCGCTAATTGGAATCAAAAAAATCAACTGGAACACAAACGATATCCTCGTGATATGTTTCTCCCAATAATAGTTAACATAACCTTTTTACAACTGATAATATTTACCTTTGCGCGCCATATTTATATTTCCTTCTAGCGAGAGGATTATTAGAATCATCCTTTTCATCCCGCGCTTTTTGGTTCTTTCCGACCTAACTCCAAAGCATCACTGAAGTCATAGAAAAGGGAGCATATTTTTACAAATATGCACATTATTTGAACAAAAATAGTAGTAGTATTGTGTTTGTTGTTTCTTTCAGTGTTACTTGAAAATCTTTTATGTACATTGATCTATATGTCTAATGTCGTAGCTCTCAACTTCTTTGTTAATGCTGGTAGAGCCATGATCATATGATATGTTGTTTTGCTGTTAGTTGAGAATACAGTCGCTAGAGAAAGTATTACAACAGTAAACGAACCCATTTCTTTTGGTAAAACATCAAGTAAATGAAAATAATGTATTTTGATATGAAATTCCTTTTCTACCTTAGTGGGATTGAAATCTTGAAAATATCGAAATAAGCAGGTAAGTAGCCAAATGAGCACGATACCGGATCATTATGATTAACAGAATAAATTGTTGTAAAACAAAGCAGATTTAATATTTCATAATATATTTATTATTTTAAGGAATTAACAAATATAATACTCATAATTTACTTTTTCGAAGCTCAAATTTAACTTATGACTGTTGTAGAAAACAATCTCAATTATTATAACTTAAAGGTTAATTTTTTTTTCATAATTAAAATGTTGAAAAACCACTTTTAGAAATCAAAACAAGAAATCTTTTTGTAATAATATTTAGCTTATTTAGATTACTGGTTGTTTGTTATCGTAGGAGGTCACTTAGTTCACCTTACAGGGGCAATAACCCAGGTCACCAAGAGCTCTATGAAAACCTTGTGACTAACTTTTACGCTGGTCCGGTACACAAAAATGGAAGGAAGTGAGCCATGAAAAGGAAGTATTATGAGACTCAGAATGACAGCGCTTCAATCAGCATGATCTGTAATTTAGAAGCTGTGAGTGCAGTTTGCTTACATGACATTGTGGTAACGTGCCTTAAATTTCCCTTAAAATGCTTTGACCTGCTTTAGCGAGTGAACGTTTTCAAAATAAATAGCGCGCACGCTGCCCTACTCACAAATTTCAATATGGCTCAGAGGTCAGGATGACGAAAATTATGGGAGAAAATTCAACAAAGACCAACCCGTTCTAGTATTTAGACTGACATATATATATATGCACGTATATTGTGTGCTTATACTGACCTTGTAATTTTTACACTTGTTAAAAGGGTTTAAGTTTCAGAAATTGCTTTGATAACAATTGGTTTAAATAAAATGGAAAATTATTTGCACTTGGACTCACTTCTCACAGCCCTTATTTTCCAAAATGCCGGTAGAAACACTCGTCACGCACCCAATGAATTTAAATTTAAACTGAATGCTGAAGAGAAAAAGGGAGGGAAGGCAGTGTGGCATCCAA
The DNA here is from genome assembly GCA_021605095.1 of Caerostris extrusa. NCBI lineage: Eukaryota > Metazoa > Arthropoda > Arachnida > Araneae > Araneidae > Caerostris > Caerostris extrusa. The sequence goes on from BPLR01013564.1 coordinate 13,750, forward strand.
AATGTTCACCGATTATTCCCCTCAATTTGGTATGACTTTTGCCGTAGTAGTGGATAGGCGTTCCACTAACAGTGTCATCACTGGCTTCGTGAATGACCCCGGAACTCCTTTTTCACGTCAAACCAGAAACAATTGAGCATATTGAACACTACGGTTGTTTTAATGTGCAACTCACGCAATACATTTGCTTAATTATATTCAAAAATATCATTGGCGCTTTCCACTTCCACTTTGGAGATTCCACTTTTTTATGTCGCTTACAGAGCTATCTATTAGCACACATTGTAACTTTTGATACTACAGTACAGTTTCCTCGCTTCTTCAAGTAACTTTCATTTCAAATTTTGAATTCGTGATTGAGTGGTTCTTTTTTGCAGCATTTTAGAAAAGTGGGACTAAACCCCTGATCAACCTGCCATAGTGTGCAACTATGGGTTTTCTATACATGATTTCTGATAGACACATCTATAAAATAATACCTACTGTGTGTGTACTGATGTATTTTTACTCTTTTAAAAGTTTTAAGTTTCAGAAATTAGCGATAACTATTAGTTTAAATAAATATAGTAATTTCATGCAGTTCATATAAGGTACATATATGCACATACCAAGCAAAACACGTGACGAAATAGATTGATAAAGTCAATATGATTTTATTTTGCATTAGCATTTTAGAGATAATGCTAATAATATAGTAGAGTATCAAATCAATTTGTAATAATTTATGATAAATTTTATTTTTATGAAGGAAATATAAAGACTATTTAACTAAAAGGTAATTAATTAATTTTTAATTGACTTAGTTTTAATATGTATTATTTATTTATTTAATTTTATTTGTAACTGTCGTAAACTCTTATTCAGTGAATATTTCTATTAAAATTTCGTCCACACATTGTAGTTATTCTATTACGTTTGACAATACTATTGTTTAAGTTACTATTACATTATTTTCCAGTTTCAGAAGTTTAAATATGTGAAATATAAAATTTTTTTAATAATGAATTAAAGAATAAATCGAGATATGTTTGGTTTTGATTAAAGATCACATTTTCGTATTAATATCAGTTCACAAAATTGTATCCTCTCCTCTGCCTTTAATTATATTTTTCAAAAACTAAACTTTTTCTATGTTTTTTTCTATTCAAAAAGTCAAAGATGACGCATGAAACCCTGCTATTCAGTGATTTGGAGGAATCCAATAAAAATGATGAGTAAGTAAATATTTATTGCACTTTACAACGAAAGGAAGTTGTTCCTTTACAATTTCCTTTGCGTTTTTACTATATTGTACATATCTGAAAACTACGATTATGATGGCCGAGTAGCCCCCAGCGCTCTGGCGCATGAACTTCCTGGAGTTTTCAATGGAGTTGAGAGTCCCAATTGGTTACTATGGATGCTGTAGTAGTTCAAGTCCCACCTGAAAACCATGGGTCCCAGGTCTAGCTGGGATCGTAGGCGTTGCAGGGGGTATTGTTACTCCACAGCAATCCACATAGCTGTCTTCAGGCTACACACAGCGACTGCCTATAATTGATGAAACGTCAGTTACAGCCCACTTACTTATGGCATAAAAAGAACTGCTAAATTGTTCGCCAGCTGCCTTGGAGAGCAAGGAGATTTAATTTTTTTCAATAAGCTCTAGTCAAAATCTCCTATATATCATTCGTATGATATTCTTCTCATGTATATCTACCTATTTGTTAAGTTATATTATTATATATCTACCTCTTATTCGTTATTATTATTATTATTCTCTTTTGAAAATAAATCAAATTTTCAAGCATCGAACTCAAGTGGAACAATATTAGAAAAGGGCAAAGTCTTTTTTTCAAGAACTCAGCTACGTGAGTGATTTGCTAAATATAACCTTTACGGTGCTTCTTTATTCGGTCGCATTCAATGTATAAGAACATAGCAGAGTTCAATAAATTATTGTTTTTAAGTAGGGACAGCGCTTCGTCGAAGGACCCAGTCAGTGAATGTCATGTTTTCCGTCACGCACACCGTATCCGGCAGCTTCCTCGATGTTCCTGTGGTTCGCGTGATATCCAAGAAAAAATTCATCACGGAAACCAGACAAAGAAGCTCTCCTTTAATGGCTATCTCGAAACTCCCCTATATTACTGGCCACTCGTATATGGTAAGCTCAGGCCAGGCTAACGAAGTCGACGAAAGCTGTATTAGTTTCCAGTTACCCTTTCAGCCTGATTATTATTATTATTATTATTATTATTATGCTGAATTTCCAATTGTGTATTTAAGGATACATAGAAGGGAATATAATTTTTTTTTTTTTTCCTTTTGAAGAAAAAAAAAAAAAAATAGAGGCATTCAAACAATATACCTCCACAACTTTTACGCAGCCTGATGGTCAATTGGTTAGCGCTCTGGCCTTTGGTGCTTCAGGTTCGAATACTAGTGGGGGCTTGGATGTTTGTGAGGGGTTCGGAATCCATGCTAAACTGTAAGTCCCGGTCTGTTTAGCCTAAAGTCTGCACAAAATGACCGTAGAGCGACAAACCAAACCACAACTAGTGCATATACGCAGCTTCTGTGCAAGGAGATTCAGGTTCGAATCCATCTGGTGACACCTGTTGGAGTCCCTACTTTAAGAAACGAGGGAGACTCGATGGAAATTGTGACATTATATATATAGTGTGTCTCGCATCGATAGTTAGACTGACACGCAAATAAGGGGCAATTTCCTTAAAATCCACCCAGAAAACAATGTCCCTACTCACCACTCGTTGGTAGGTTGTTCAATGCATTCACATGTGGAACATGAGGTCCATTAATGTTCAACAGAAATCTAAATATTTAATATATTTCAATTATAAAATGAGCAATATTATTAATTAAAAATATCCGTACATCTTTTATGCATTTAATTTAATTAATTCTTTTATGGAAATTTTTAAATTTTTACAATCATGAGGTGGTTTAAAAACCCGCTAATGTCTGACTCGTGGCTCAATAGCGAAGTGCGCAGCTGGCATGAAGGTGAGCTGTGGTTCGAATCCGCTGGTGGCATTGTTGTAATCATTGTTTTCAGAATCGAGAATTCTAGATGTGAATGGTGATAATTTGTACAAAGCCTTTCGTATCGATATTCAGGCTGCCTAGTCGGAGTTTTTCGAGTCCCGTATTTTCCGCATTTGTTACGCAACTATGGGACAGTTTCCTCTAAAATTTCTCTTAAAATCCTTCCAGAAAGCAATGTGCTCCCCCTCAGCGCCCGTTGGTAGGCTGTTCAAAGTATGATCGTTCGTAGCATACATATGTGGAACATGAGGCCCACTAATGCTCAACAAAAAATGTCAGTATTTATTTCTTTGCCGGAGGGCATTGTTCACACGTCGGTGTTTGTGGGTTGTTTTAATTTTTGCATACATAAGTGGAATATGAAACCCACCAATGTTAAAGATAGAGACCGTATGATCGATTAAAATTTTGGACTTTCCACAGGCTCTCAGAAACAAATTTATTTGTATCACTTAGTAATTTTGCAATCGAAGAGAAAATAAACTACCTAATAACATCTATAATATTTTATCAAACATATGGAGAATATTTTAACTTATTGTGATTATGATCTAAGCGTGTCTAGTTCGAAACTCAGCCAGAGATGATGACACGGAAGTTTTCATGCTCACTACGGAGCGTAATAAATCTGTAGACCGGATTGCCCTTTTGTTGGGCTGTAAAAAGCGAGTCCGACCCTCAAGAGTTCATATCAGGGAGGTTTTGTTTAAAACCGCAGTGATTCAGCAAGTGAATTGTAGCAGGCAACTTCCCCAGGTGCTAATGTTGCATGTTTTGCATCCCCGCCATTTTAGAACAGAATGATTTAGATCAAAGTGCCTACAACCGAAAACAATTTTTTTGCATGTTAAGATATTGATTCTTGAATTCATCCTTCTTAACGGTGCTTCAGAGTTTTTCAGAAATTTTTTATCACTATCATTACTCGAAGCCTTCACATTATCATCACAACTTAATATCATTTATAGAGTAAAAAAGCATTTATTTATATTTTGAATGAAAACCAGAACCTAATAAAAGATTGGGCTAAAGTGGGAATAGGAGAAACAACCCAGTTTAAAAAATGCGTTTAAACGTTCCCTTGTAATATGTCATTTTCAGCATTCATGTAATTTTTTATTTTTAAAATTTCTAAATTTCACACATGAAATAAGTCTTTGTGAAAATAATCGACAATGTAATCAGGCTAACAATGTAACACCGTTTTCATAGTTTGGGAGTCTTATATTTTGTATTTTTTACATGCTGTACCCAAATAAGGCTATTAAATTATTACAGGACTTACCGTTTCATCGCAAAAGGCATCTTTATTTAATGCCATACACATAAATTTTTTTATTTAAACGATCTATGAAGTATTAATTTAAACCGTTTAGGAAGTATTAATACTTCTTACGTGGGATGTAATGAAGAAGTCATGACATATTGATCTAAGTACAATGTTACTGATTTTTAATTTTCTACATTTCTTAGAAAAAAAGCGTATTTAAAAACAAGTAATATAAATTTTTTTTTTTTTTAAAAATCAATTCCTACTTTTTTTCACTATATTGCAGAAAGTCCTTTATAAATAATTTTCATTCATTTTTTTTAAGTTATCTGGCGTCATCTATTGGTAGATATATGCAACTTAAATCTAAAAAAACTAAAATTAATTAATTAAATTTAATTAATGAATTAATATTTGGAAAAACTGTATTAGCATCAGGTGTCAACCACTGCAAGTTCCAAAAAAATGTATTTGAACTTGAGTGGACGAATAAAAAGTATTTTATGAACGATTGAAAATTTGAACAAGATATATATAGGGAGAGTGTGAGCTAATAGAAGGAATTGAATTAATTTTATTACGAAATTTCATAGCATTAAATAAAAAATTGTAAAATATGGCTTAAGTATAGACAAATGCGTGCTTTGATTGACACATGCGGTTTTCCCTGTATATTTCCTGTAAAAAGCTTTTGCAATATTTAAATATTATTTTAACAAAATACAAATTTTTTTAATTGATTAATTATTTATTTACTAATGTGCAATAAGATTTGGTAACTACAAACCTACATTTTCATATCAACTGCAATGGTATTTTTAAAGAGCATGGAGACATTTTTAAGAGCAGAGCTATTCACAAACATCCATACCACCTCCAGGATTCGACCTAAAGCCTGTGGTACCAAAGGCTACATCGCTAGCCAATTGACCATCAGGCTGCAGATGATGGAGGTTTAGTTTGGTTTGTCGCTCTACGATCTTCTTGTGCACACGAGGGCTGGTTAGACCGAGGATCTACAATTTAACGTTGATTCCGGAACCACTAACGAACATCCATACCACCACCAGGATTCGAACCTAAAAAGCCTGAGCAAAAGGCTCCCATCGCTAGCCAATTGACCATCAGGCCTACAGATGATGGAGGTTTAGTTTGGTTTGTCGCTCTACGATCTTCTTGCAGCACACGAGGGCTAATTTGAGTCAGGACGGACCTACAATTTAACGTGAATTCCAAACCACTAACGAACAACCATGCCACCGCCATTATACGAACATGAAGTCTGTAGTATCAAAGACCAGAGCTCAGCCAATTGTCTCGAGACGCAAAAGCAAGGAAAAAAATCTTTTATATAGATAGATTTTTATGTATTTAATACTAAAACAAGTAATATAAATTTTTTTAAAATCAATCTTTACATTTTTCACTATATTACAGAAAGTCCTTTTTAAAATAGTTTTCATTCATTTTTCATCTATCTGGCGCCATCTACGATAGATATATGCAACATAAATCTAAACAAAAAACTAAAATTAATTTAATAAATTAATTATTGAATGAATATTTGAAAAAACTGTATTGACATCCAGTGTCCTCCACTCTCAAGTTAAAAAATGCATTTGTAATCCTGGAACGGATGAATAAAAGTGTTTTATGAGCGATTGAAAATTTGAACAAGATATATATAGGGAGAGGAGCTTTAATAGAAGGAAATGAAAAGAGCCCCTCGCTAAGTTATTTATGTGAAATATTCATTACTGATTTTTGCAGTTTATGTAATCTCCTGAATCTTTTGCAGAAGCCGTAAGATCCCACAGCTGGAGACCCAGTCATGACATACTCCGTGCCAAAAGAGCTCAAGAAAAAGTTCATTTTTGACTGGGCGTTTGATGAAGGATCATCACAGGTATGCAATATACATCGATAATTATTATATCATTTTCATATACTACACAAAATAATCATTGATAATTTTATTACTTCTTAAAGATGAAAGTTAATAAGGGAAGATCAATCAATGGTGATAAAGGTGGAGTCTTTATAAATAGATAAAGGGCAAAAAATAATGGAAACATTGAAAAACTAATAATAATAATTCTTTGTAATAAAAATAAAAGAGGAGTATGGACACCACAAAGTCATCGTTATTATTTAAGTAATTAGCTAAATTATTACTATATCTATTTGTTTTAAAAATTAACTCAATAGTAGGAAATGTATGGATAAATAAACATATAAATAATTTATTAAAAGGAATTCTCTGAAAGTTTTTGTATTGGGGGAATTATCAGGAATAACTACCCCCTCCCCCACAACGCTCTATTACACCAAGCCACCTACAGTTTTAAAAAGGGATTCTTATTATTATTACTAATAAGAATTCACTTTTAT
>BPLR01013565.1:0-37907 GCA_021605095.1 Caerostris extrusa
AATTCAAAAGATGCTGTAATAAAATTGTTTTTAAGGAAAAAAGCTTCATATATTAGTTTACAAAATAAACACTAAAAACCAACAAACTTTCCAAACCCAAAAACATTTTCCGGGAACACTATTATAAATAATTTATAGTTTTACATGTGTAACAACATAAAATGCATTCCTGGAATTACTACATACAAGAAATAGGGCACATAAAGAAACAACGAAAAAAGAAAGGCTGTGAAGTGTGAATTACAGTTTATGTCAAAAAAATTTAATCGTTTCTCAAGAAATAATGGTTAGGTGTGTACTTTTACGAGAGTTAAAGTTAACTTTACTTTTTCCTTATATGTCTTATCCGAGTAAATCTTCAAACATTTGTTCTTCAAAGCTAAAAGAAATCCGACCATAATTGTTCTATTCACTGATATGCAATCTCAGAAATTTAAAAAAAAAAAAAAAAAACACCAATCGTTGAAAGTATAATGTTTGTGAAGAAAAACATCTATTTGTTCAGGAAAAACATGCTCAGGTAATTACCTTCTATAGAAACGTCAAAACTTTCCAATAAAATGACATGCAAACACCTATTGAAGCATTCTAGGAAAATACGGTATTCATAAAGAAACAGCTGTGATTCATTTTACTTATTTTTATTATTTTTTGTTATGGGAGATAAAATTGTTTCTTGAAATATATATGCAGGCCACGAGGAAAAAAAACTATTTGAGTATATTTTATTTTGGAAGAACTTATTTGCATTTTCGTAATAACAATTTTTAAAAGTAATTATTAAAATTTTTGAAAATGCAGTTGTTCATTATTTCCTTAATTTATTTTATTATGTGTGAAAATGCTTACTTATTTTCCCAGATTTTTGTAATTAACTTCTAAAATTTTAATTACCATTTTTTTGTGTTTTTCTTATTAAAAATTATTCATAAATAACACCAGAACTTAATATCTGAATTTTTTTAATCTAATTTGAGTATTTAAATTCTAATTTTAACTTTTAGAGTGAATTTTCTATTTCAAAACTTTTTTCATAAAATAAATTTAAATAAGAAACGTAACGAAAATATTTTTAAAGGTGAACGAATTAAATATACTACTGAATTTAAACTATTTATAAAAACTTTCACTTCCGACAGGAAATTTAAGAGAAAAATACTTTTTAGGACGGTTAATTTTTAAGTAAAAATTTTAGTGAAATCCATTTCATAAGGTTAAATGTTAATTTTAATTTATTTTGATTAAAATGAATATTAAACTTTCCATTATCATTTCATTTGTTCAATTAATATAATTAGAAATGTAATAATATCTCATATTAGATAAATATTTATAAAAAAATTCGATATCAATGCAGAATAAATTGAATTTCCATATCAGCTAACCTACACATATTTCTAACAAAGAAACAGATTATGAGTAAAAAGATAGTCGATAAAAATATTGAGTCATCATCGTTTTGTTTTTGAAACTGTTGTTTAAAAGTCAACTTATTTGCTAACTGCGATTAAAAGATTTAGAAATTAGCATTCTATCATTTTAATCACAAATGCAAATGCATTTTTATGGAAATAAATCATTTAGAAAATTTATTTTTTTTACAAAAAAATAAAAAATTTAAATGATATCAGTTAATAATAAAAAATCTATATCAGAAAATTCTCAAATCTTAATTGTCTAAGGTAAGCAAATTCTAACTGACATTTATAAAATAAACTCTATTTTGAGAAGAATTCATTCACAATTAAATCAGTTTTAGTTGCATCATCTATTACATCATACAAACCTCTAAATTTAATTATAATTTGATGATAAAAGTTTTCTTTCTTTTTTTTTTTAAGATTTTATGACTAACTTTTTGGGGACGCGTCTAAGTTTTTATAAAATCTATTTCATAGGATCAAATTTCGATTTGAATTTTTTAGATTAAAATGATTATTAGACTTTCCAGTATCAGTTAATTTGTTCAATTAATATAATTAGAAACTTAATGATATCTCAGATTAGATAAATATTTATACAAAATTGATAACAATGCAGCGTGGGAAAAAAATTGAATTTCTGTAGCAGCTAACCAGTACATATTTCTTAACAAAGAAACAGATTATGTGTGAAAAGATAATCGATAACAATATTGAATCATCATCGTTTCGTTTTGAACTGTTGTATAAAATTCAACTTATTTAACTGCGATTAAAAGATTTAGAAATTAGCATTCTAATCGCAAATGCAAATGCATTTTTATGCAAATAAATCATTTGGAAAACTTATTTTTTTAAAAAATCAAATGATATCTGTTAATAATAAAAATGTTATTTAAGACAAAATAGAAAATTCTCGAATCTTAATTGCCTAAAAATATTCTATCTGGCACTTATAAAATAACATCTATTTTGAGAATGATTCACTCACAATTAAATAGTTTTAGTTACATCATCTACAAATTCTCCAAACCCTAAATTTAATTATAATTTGATGATAAGTAGTTTTCTTTTGTTTTGTTAGATATCATGACTAGCCTTTCCGGGGAAGTCTAAGACAAAAAAAAAAAAAAAAAAAAAAAAGAAAATCCGGTACTAAAAATTCAATCTTATTTATACGCAAATACTTTAATCTTAATTGTCTAAAAAAAATTATCTTAAATTAAAATTGTCTTCAAATCTTATTTGTCTAAAAAACAAATTCTGTCTGGCGCTATAAAATAACCAACATTTTAAAAAATAATTCATCACAATTAAATCAGTTTTAATTACATCTACATTACGTTACGTTACATTTACATTCTTAATTGGAATCGTTATTGATTTACATACATCTACAAATTCTCCAAACTTCTAAATTTATTATAATTTGATGATAAGAATTTTTATGTTTTTTTTTTTTTTTTTTAAATTTCATGACTAATCTTTCAAAGACGTCTGAGACAAAAAAAAAAAAGAAATCCTGTGCTAAATATTCAATCTTATTTATACGCAAATACTTCAATCTTAATTGTCTTTAACTTTAATTGTCTTCAAATTTTAATTGTCTAAAAAAACATATTCTACCTGGCACTTTTAAAATAACCTCTATTTTGACAAGAATTTGTTCACAATTAAATCAGTTTTAGTTACATCATCTAAACCTGTAAATTTAATTATAAAATGATGATAAGAAGTTTTTTTGACTTGCCTTTGGGGACATTTACATTCTTAATTGGAATCGTTACAGATTTACATACATCTACAAATTCTCCAAGCCTGTAAATTTATTATAATTTGATGATAAGAATTTTTTATGTTTTTTTATTTGTAAGATTTCATGACTAGTCTTTTTGGAGGCGTCTAAGACAAAAAACAAAGGAAATTCAGTGCTAAATATTCAATCCCATTTATGCGCAAATACTTCAATCTTAATTGTCTAAAAATTGTCTTAAATTGAAATTGTCTAAAAAAAAACAAATTTATCTGGCACATTTAAGATAACCCTCTATTTTGAGAAAAATTCGTTCACAATTAAATCAGTTTTTTAGTTACATCAACTATTACATCATCATCCAAGCCTCTAAATTTAATTATAATTTGATGATAAGAAGTTTTCTTGACTAGCCTTGCCTTAAGGGGAACGTCTAAGACAAAAATAAAAAGAAATCCGGTGCTGAATATTCAATCTTATTTATGCTCAAATACTTCAATCTGAAGTATTTTAAGCAGTTACGTTTCTGTGTACCTGGTATGACATGCAGTAATAAGGTCACGGAAAACATGTTACATGAGTGGGCAGAATATAACAGTTTCAGTGTTGATGATTGGAATAAAAGCCCTCTTTAAAGAGCGTGTGGAATCGGAAAATATTGACCGAGTTTTAGGAAATAGACGATTCAAACTATTAAGTGGCGTTTGTAACCCTGACCTCGGAATGGGACAGTAGCAATTTACTGCCAATGAATATGCTACTGTTCGGCAATGCCATGGAAAAGAGAAGTAAATTGCTTTGAAAACAAGAAAGTTTTTCCAGGGCATTGATCTTGATATTGACTCGGGTTCGCAATTTGCTTCAGCTTGTTGCCAGTGCTGGAGCGTAGCAACACATAATAATTCTATCTCCAGCATAGGATTTCAAATGTTCTATTTCAATGATTCAAAGTGTTTGAAAAATTATTTTAATCAATGAATTAATTATAAATAAATAAATAAATAATAATAATTACTTTTTAAAATAAAAAAAAAGTTTTCTAAATACTTCTGTAGGATGTAACGCATAGCAACATAAAAATTCTAAAATATTCTACAGTATATCAAATGCTCCTTCCATGTTTCAAAGAGTTCGATCTGATTATTTTCATGATTTGGAAATATTATTATAATTAATTAGTTAATTATGCATAAATAAATATAATTACTTTTCAAAATAAAAATATAGGTATTATTTGTTGACTCAAGGAATTAAAAGAAATGATAAGAAAATACATCAAAATATATAATTATAAGCGAAAATATGCATGATTTTAATTGCTTTTATATTCTAGTATTTAATTTAGATTTCTTTTATAAAACATTTACTATTTTTGTACAAAAAGTTTTTATTCATTTGTGGTAACTCGCATGACATATACATATAATAATTTAAAAATAAAAAATTTAGAACTAGTTTGACCTATTTTTGAAGAAGAAAAATGAAAAACAAAGAAGACTAATTAAATTACAAATGTGAAATTTCAAATAGAACTGAATTGGAAAATTAATATAAATATATAATTTATTTCAATAGATCAAGTAAGCATCAATGCACTAACCTCAACAATATTTTAGGAAAAAAAAAATAAATAATAAAAAAAAAAAAAAATTAAAAAAAAAAACAGCCGAATTTTTAGTATGAAAAATAATTACTTAAGCAAATAGAGAAACATAATAAAATGAGAGATAAGATATACAATTTCTCTTCATTGCTGCAAACATTAATGTTTACAAAAATCATGTTATTTTTTTCTCTACGGTTATGAAACACAAATATTCTAAGTATATTTTAATCCACCAGAAAAATTTCAATAACACAGCAATTTATTGATATATTTTTATTACCTATTGCACGGATATCCCAGAACCGTAATTTATTCTGAAACAACAAGCGAGAAGATGAAATGTAAATAAACACTCACGTTTTGCTCGCTTTGACGTTGCAGTAAGCGCTGTTCGGTAAGGCACTGCTTTTCCAAAGAGCGGATCCAGATGTTGTGCCAGCTTCTCTCCAAGTGCGCCGCCGCACGACGCAAGAGACGTTTCGATTCGGCCACCGTAGCGCCCCTCTAGGGAGTCACACTGGCGGATCAGGGAAGTGAGTTCTTTTACCTCGACCTTCGATCTCGCGTTGCAGGATCTAGAAAAAACAGACGAATTTCAAGTGTCAGGTGGTTGGTTCTACGGACCATTCAAAGTTTAGAATGTAGCTGAATTTATTATTTTTATTTCGCCACGGTATATATGCATTGTACAAAAGTACTTATATATACTTTGTACAATGCATATATAATTTTAAATTTTTATTATAATGTGCAATAATATTTATTTCTCGAAATTCATTCTAATGGTTCGTTAACTTTTCATTTTCTCTAAACAATGCAATGTATTTTTTTTTTTTATTTTAACTCAATCTTAAAAAATCCAATACAGCTGAAAACATTAAAATCCATCATAATATATATATATATATATATATATTATATATAGATTTTTATATATATATATATATATATATATATATATATATATATATATATATATATTATTTTTAGATTAGATTTTTGATTTGAAATTTAAAAAAAAAAAAAAGAACAAATTTAAATATCCTTGAAATAATTTACAAAAATTTAAGATAAAGTTTTTAATAAATATATTTAGTAATTTGTTGTTGAAATTGGAATGAAAAACAATACTTTGTTGGAATTATAAGGCAAAAAGTTGCATTATATTTAATTTCAGAGTAAACATCTTATGAAGCTATATGGATCCATAATTTCAGAGTTAAGAGATAAACTGTACATTTAAGGAAACTGCAAAACTGTTTATTTTTTATACACATGTAAATAGTAGTGATAAAAAAGAATGTAAGTGGAAGGTTATTTATATTATATTAAATTAATTGCAGATTGACGGAAATCCAACAGAAAGAATTTTTCTCTGGCCATTCATTAGATATTACTATTATTATTTTTCTAATACCCTAAAATGGCTTACTTGAATTTTTAAAAATACTTAAAAATTTAAAAACTAAAAGTGATAACAACGATAAATTGATATATTTTCATTTATGAAAATTTTACTATTGAGTAACATAAGAATTTTTTTAAGTAGCATGTTACGAAATATTATTTAAAACAATTTATGACAAATTTTTAAGTCTTTTAATTTTTATTTACTTCATAAAAATAGTTTTAAAATATTTAATTTATAATTTGTTTACACCCTTCATTTCATTAAAAACAATTAAAAATTATGAATTTTAGCAATGATTGAAAATGTTTTATAATATACTAAAAGATCAGATATTGAATGCACTGTTTTATTAAGAGTTACTTTTCATTGTGCAATTTCATTTCTGCTATTTTTACCCCTAATCATATAATGACAATTTTTTTTTTTTACTGTTACATCATTAAATTTAACCTAAGTGAAATACAGATGGATTAAAAAAGCAAAAATATATTGAAGCTTTTCTTCTGTTTAAACACATTTCGAGTACCATAATTTCATGGTATCATAAATCAGACAATGGGGCGCCATGGATCTGAGGCCTACAAGAGGTTCACTCAACGCAATACTGAATACAGAAATTGATTGAAAGTAATATTTCATTAACAAGTAGGTGAAAAAAAGCTATGATGCAATTTTTAGTTCATAACTCATGTGAAGACTCCACCCAAAAATACTACTTTTCATTACTGAAAGTCTATAAATTTTTATTAGATAAAAGAAATCCCTCGATATTAGTCACAACAGTTCTATATTATTAATTGTTCGATCTGTCAGAAACATAGAAAAACATAAATTATATTAATCGATCAATTTATATTCTAACTTTTCATTCAATTCAATAGAATTAATTTGTTTTAAATAAAGGAGGATTATTTAGGTGTAAATATTTTTACTAAATTACCTACTTTTAAATATGAGTAATATTTTAAGAGGACTATTTATCACTTCGGTATTTTATTTTGATATGAAAATCCACGATAAAACAAATGTAAGCAATAAAAAAGATCACAATGCGGTAATTAATAGTGACTGCTTAGAATAATAAATGTTTGATTAAATGCATTATTGTCTTGAAAAATACAAAACATTGAAAGTAGCACACAATAAATCAATCTTAAAATAATGTAAAGTACAAACGTAAGGGGGAAGTGATAAATCAAATAAGCTTTTGAAGTTTCATTTTTTCAATCTTAATAAAAATATTTCTCAGTGAAGTTCGGATTATGAAACATGAAGATACTTAAGAAAAAGTTAGAATTTTTGAATAAAATTACATTCAATAGATTTAGATAAAATTTTATAAATCTATACTACAAATTAAAAAAAAAAAAAAAAATACCGCACCGAGAAAGAGTTCATGAAATTTTATATGTAAATACTGTTCAATTCAACATGCAAATGATTAAATATTGGAGCTCAATTAATGAATATCTGAAGTTCAGAAGATCGCAACTGGTTTTAAAGATGGTGTTTAAAACAGAACTTCCATTCTAAAGCATAACTCTTTTCCAGTTTGATTCAATCTATCCACTTTTACTGTACCACAGCCTCGCCTTTTGAGAAGGCTGATATTTGGTTAATGAAAAAGCAGGGTGGCCAAACTGAAGATCACTCAACTTGAAGATTGAAATGATGCTACAATGCGATGTTAATGGCAGAAATTCGTTATCACCAACGATCTTTCATGTGACCCAGACACCAGCGACATCAAGAATCATTAGTAAGACGTCTCGCAGATTTCACCTGTGACAAACACGTTTTCAGTAATACGAACTCCTTCGAGATGGAATCTCCCATGTATAACAAAAAAATATATGAAGATGTCTGGAACGGCGGGGTGGGATACTTAATCCGACTGCTACCCGCTACACAGACTGAAAACGAAGAGTTATTACCTGAGGTGCCGTTTCATTTGATAGTTACACATTTGCTTGTAGTCATCTGAGTTACTCTTAGAATACGTCGACGATATAATACAATCCATTCTAGTATCATTCCTTTTATGGCACTTGGATTTATATTTCTCCAGATTATGCCCAGTTAGACATAGCAACCATTTCTACTTATTGACTTCACTTGAATCAACTGCTTTCTTGATCAGATCTCATTGCAATATAGTACGTTTGGGATCCGTTTTGGGCGCCTCCGGCCACACAGACCATCCCAAAACTAACTCCCCGATCTAATTCACGAGCTTGACAAGAAATCCTGCAGGGGGACATCTTGCGTAAGAGTCAGGAACATGCCAACGCCTTATTGATTGATTCTCTATGTTTATTTGTGGCTATATGAAGAAAAATCTCTAATTCAAATATTTAGTTCATCTGAAAGTTTAATCGTTTTTTATATATACATAAACATCGCATCTACCAGATTTCTTCATATTCTAGTATTTCTTTCTGTGTGCTTGTCTTTTTTTTTTTTTGCAGTTATTTCTTTAGATTATTTAAATAAAACTATAAATGTTAATTATTTTTCTGCATATGAAAATTTCTATTTAGCATTTGTTGTTTATTTTAATATAATAAATAATTAAATTGTTTACGTTTTAATTAATCATAAAGTTAATTTTAATTAATTAAATTTAGCTTATACAGTAAATTATTGTTAGGAAACTCATATTCATATGTAGGGTTACATTTTATAAAATAAATCTGTATACTCCTAAAAGAAATTTTACTAATAAATGAAGAATATGACGCATTCATTCAAAAAATTTTAAATTTTTACGTTTGTCATGTCACTTTATTTAATTAAATACTTTTTTTCAAATTACTACTTGCTGCAAATTATTACTTAATTTATTTAAATATACTCTTACATTTCGAAAACAAGTAAAAACAAATAAAAAAACAAGTGTCGCTTTTATACATAAAAAAAAAATTTGTAAAGTCAATTCTACTTTTTTTCACTATATTGCAGAAAGTCCTTTATAAATAATTTTCATTCATTTTTTTTTAAGTTTATTTGGCGCCATCTATTGGTTGATATATGCAACTTAAATCTAAAAAAAAAACTAAAAATTAATTAATTAAATTTAATTACTGAATTAATATTTGAAAAACTGTATTAACATCAAGTGTCCTCCACTACAAGTTAAAAAAAATGTATTTGAACTTGAGTGGATAAATAAAAAGTATTTTAACAACTTTTGAAAATTTGAACAAGATATATAAAGGGAGAGTGTGAGCTAACAGAAGGAATTGAATAATAAAATATTATATAATATGACTCGCTGGGTTTTTTTTTTTTATTGAACTGTAGAAATATACACTAAAAAGAAGAAATATTTTATTGCTTTCAACAATCCTGCCAGACAGATAGTTTAAAAACGCATCAAAACTCATAAATTATTTTTGTTAAAAACACCATTAAAAAAAAATCAAAATTTTCCAAGCGTCGAATATGTGTCACTTTTGCTAAATTTTGAATTCAATGACTGACAAGTGTTTTCAATAATAATGTTGTTGCTTATGGATCCGTAAAGTAAACATACAATAAATCAAAAGAAATATAAGATTCTCCGTTTTTATGTATTTTCATCAAAATGTTTGATTTGTCTGGAATATACTTTCCTTTTACAATGACCAGAGTAGGTGTTTTTATGTTATTTCTGTATTATTAGATGATTTATTCGTGGAATAAAGCAAATTTTTTGTACATAGAACAAAGGATAAAACGATTCGTCCAATCATTTTAAAGCACTCTTTGTTTTCTTGAACTGAAATAGTTTGTAATCTTTTGACTTTTAAAATGTTATCCATAACTACAATTGAATAAAATTACATATTGACCGGTTAAAAGCGGATGAATGCATACACAGAAACTTAATTTATTTTGTTGTAATTTAGAACTTTTAAAATACATAATTAAATAAAACATATCGTTTTTCTGAGTAATTTGAAATACACTAAATTCCGAAAAATAACATGAAGAAAAAAAAAAATACGCGGCCAAAAATTAATAAATATTAATAAAAATTAATAAATATACCTAAAACAAGTAATATAAAAAATAATTTTTTTAAGTCAATTCAATTTTTTTTTTTTCATTATATTGCAGAAAGTCCTTTATAAATAATTTTCATTCATTTTTTTAAAGTTTATCTGGCGGCATCTATTGGAAGATATATGCAACTTAAATGTAAAAAAACTAAAATTAATTAATTAAATTTAATGAAGGAATTAATATTTGAAAAAACTGTATTAACATCCAGTGTCATCCACTACAAGTTCAAAAAAATGTATTTGAACTTGATTGAATGAATAAAAAGTATTTTATGAACGATTGAAAATTTGAACAAGATATATATAGGGAGAGTGTGAGCTAATAGAAAGGAATTGTAATATAATGCTACAATATAATATTATATTCAAATCAGTAGAGTTGCTGTCGTTCATTGGACATATGATCGAAGACAGGCTTTAAAAATATCTATATTTCCTATAAGTAGAAACTCCATATTGATACGTAGATGTGACTGCATGACAACTTGATACAATGACTCACCATTGGGAGGGCCAGAGTCAATCTTGTGTATCGAGTGTGAAATGCATTTCTTAGAAAAAAATCAGTTTCCAGAAAGTACAGCTGAAGAAGATTTTGAGCTACAAATAATACAGATATTTCCATTTACAGCTAACTGTAAAGAAGCACAGAACTTCTAGAATATAATATGACATGCAAATCAGTATATATGCAAATTAGCTGTAGTAATCCCAAAAGATTAACTCTGTGCAAAAGAGTTTCAGTGCTGTGCAAAGATTAATGCAAAAAGGTGTGCAAAGATCAGTGCAAAAGGACTTCATATAGGCGGTTGTTTCCAACTTGTCCAGCTTATGTACTCCTTGTGCCATCGATAGGAAAAAGTTTAATTAAGCATGCACACATGCCAACTGGCATGCAAGTCAATGTAAAATTGCAAGTAATTCAAGAAATTTAAACAAGAGCAATATTATTATACTAGTATCATCTCAGCTATTAGCTTATACTGCCATTATCTCAGTCATACCAAGATACATGTGTGTGAACAGGTGTCTTTGCATGGCCACACTGAACTGCATATTGTTTGGGATTATATATAGTTCAACTGTATTCCAAAGAGGCACTGTTATTGTTCAGTTATACAAAGACAACATTCTTAATCCAATTGCACAGCTTTACGTAGATGTTGCTGGAAACTCCTTCATCCTCAAGATGTTAATAATTGACATTCTCCATAGTAAAATCCGGTTGAGCATATTTGGGATGATCTAGAGAAATGTATAATTATAATTAACCGGCATTCTTCAACCCTTTAAAGTATTTGAATCAATAGGCTTTTCTGCCGATTGAGTTGATAAACATCATCATTTTGAGCATGGAGCATTCGCTATCGTGCTTATATAGCAGTCAGAATTGATCATACTCCACTTTGAAGCAGATCGTGTAGCATTGTTTATATTGTACGCAATTTGCACTTGTATTTTCAAGATGGAAAATAAGACTTTTTGCAATTTTTTTTCTGTCGTGTGAAGCCCTGTTTGATTAATTTTTGCAATACTTGCTTAATAAATAGAAATTTCATAATCACAATTTCACTAATTTTTCCACAATTTTTGGAAACCAATGTAAACTAAGCAATTTTATGTTATGAGATAACTCATAAAAATAAAACATATTTCTTTATGCAAATAAAGTTAAGAGTAATTTTGCAATTTTGTTTATATTTTTAATATTTCTTATAAAATCCGCCTACTCATTTAGAATTTCGAAACACATTGATCTAGTTACATATTAATCATCCATTAATATATTAGGAAATTAACATAATTTAAAATTTGTAGAGGTAAATTATTCTTTTACTTAAAAATCGAAATGTTTATAGCAAATAATGGCGCAAGCATTTGTTTATTTGTATTAATTTTACAAGAAGAATATCACATAAATCTGCCAATGTAATTCCCAAAATGAAAGAAACGTTTCAAGAAATTCTAAAATATTAACCCAAATTTGTAATTTGTTAAGATAATAAACCACCAGAAAAACCAGTATGATAACAAGGATATTTTAATGCGTTTTATACCATCTCTAGCCATCTTCGAGAAACAATGGCAAATATTCTTCTTCTAAAGTAGTATTTGAACTTTGCATAACAACGAATACAAACTCCTAATTTGACTGCAATTTGACACTTCAAATCAGTGTTGTTATTGATTTCAAAACAAGAAAAATTTGTTTTATCCCAATTGTAGGGAAGAAAAGCTATTTTCAGCTAATTTTAAACATGTAAAAATATTGTTTAATTATTCTAATTCAAAGCAATAATAAATTCATTTAATTATTCAATACAATTCACATAACTAAGAACTGATATTTCTAAAAATGAAATAAAATACATCAATGAATAGGTATTTCCTAAAAGGTGACATTAAAAAAATCCGTAAATTTAGTTTCTTTAAATCTAAGAAAAGGAAACAGTTTTTGAATTTAATGTTTAGTCACAGAATTTTTCAAATTTTCCTCGTATTTTACAACTTTGTATGTAAGGTAAAAAAAAAACAGAATAAGGAATGTTTGTTTTATTGTGTTACATAAATATTCATTTCCTTGAATATTTCTTTTATAATGCATGTACTAATCGCAGAATAAAGTTTCTTACAATTTGCATTACAGTGCAATTTAAGGAAGACTGTACAAAAAGTTTTTACTTAAAATATATTTGAAAATGACTAGATTTAGTTCCAATCAATTTTCAAAGGCTTCCTTGTTGAGCACGCCTATTTCCTTCTGAAAGCAAAATCATGTTTGTGGTTGAACTATTTATACGAATTAGTTCAAATGAAGACATTTTTGTTCAAATAAGAGAAAGTGGTGGGAACGGATACATTTTTATTTTAAGAACATTCTATTTCATTTTTTCGATTTTACTTTAAAACACATAAAACTTTTTTTTATCTTAAAAGAAAATTTAGAAATACATTTTCTAATAGAATTAAATCAAGCACACAGACATAGGTGATTACAAAATTCGAGATATTCATTTTGGCTTCATAAATATCTTTGCCCTTAAATCATGACAATATATTTATACAACAGTAAATGGCTAAAGAATTAAATACTGATATTTGATTTAGGCTACGATAATTAAGGAAAACTACCTACGAAAAAAACTAATTTAAAAAAATAACATTTCATTTTAAATAAGAAGTAAATTAAAAAATTTATTTTTACAAAATTCTGCAAAGTAATAATATGATAAAAATCTATAATGATTTGGTATCAAAATAATTATTTTATGTTATTTCTTCCAATCGATATTTAATCAAATCGATTGTATAATAAACATTCATTTAATATGTGACTTTTCATATCAATAATATGGCATCGCACAAATGAACAAAAAAAAAGTTTATACAAAAGCTACCATACTAAATGGTACATAAATTTTTATATAAATTTTTAACTTCAATAAATAGTTATTTAAAAGATGAAATTGCGTAAGCAATATACTGAAAACAAGACATCAAAACGTAAAAAAAAGAACTTATTTCTTGTTGAAAAATAGTGATTAAATAGTTTTCCTGCAAAATGGTTGAAATTATTGTTTTAACTTAATCTTACGTAATACTACACGTTTTGATTGAGCTATATAAATAATTTTCCGCTCTAAATTTCACTGTTATAAGGATCGATCCTTTATTTAAATTGAAAGAAAAGGACCGTGAGAAAGTTCTCGAGTAACATTTGGTTTCTTTTATGAAGATGGGAAATCAGAAACCATAACGAAGAAAAAGTAATTTGGCACATAGGCGCGAAAAAGTACTTAAATAAAAATCTTATGTCAACAAAAAGTTTTTCCCATAGAAGCAATAGTGCAAGCTTTATGTTTTCAGGAATCATTGCTCGAAGTGTACTAGAAATGCAATGTTTATTTGATGTTAGTGATAATGGCTTTTCTACTGCGATGCGTGTCTGATTATCGAGATTCACTTTAATTCTCACTTCTAAAAAGTTATGGTCATATTCTTTATTTATTTAGTTTCTCTGACATTTAATCTAGTTCTGCAACGGAAAGTTGTTGATGCATGACACATTATAAGAATATTATTTACTACCACACCTCAAGAAAAACCTGCTAGATACTTAAACTAACATACACCTTAGAACATGTGTTATGATGCTTGGTAAAATTATTATAACAAAATATCAGGTCAAAAAGTAGGCTATACGAAATGCATTTATTACCCTTTTTATATTTTCATTATAAAGCATAGTCGAGAAACTTTTCAATTTCCTGTATGTTCTTTTTTTTATACATATTTATAAAGATTAAAAAATTAATTTGTATTTATTATTCGATCGGAAATGCAGTATACCATTTTATAATTATTATTTTTATTTTCTACAAAAGCTTTTTAAATATATATATATATACCATTTACATATAATCAAGGGTGTTATAGTTTATATAGGGTTTATAATTTAGATATTTAAAGGTTATATTAAGTTCTTACAGTTTATATTTAATCTATCTATCTATTTATTTATAGTTTATTAATCCAGAGTTTTTCTTTTTATTGCGGAGGAGCGTTTAATCTTGCATGTAATTGCACCAAATTTATTTTTGCCCTTTATTTTGCTACCATGTTATTTTTCATTATATAATGTGTAACGGTTAAAATGGGATTTTAGGTTTTTTAATTTGATACATCAATCCAAATGGAAATAGTTTGAATGAAATGTTTTTAACTTGATAACAATGGACCTAATGAAATTTAAGTTATAGTTGCTCTACCGTATGAAACAATAGTCAATTACATTAAGTAAAGATTTCCACATAGGCGAACTAAATCGAAATACACTACTGAATGTGACTTCTCCAATTTTACCATTAAACAACTCTAAATGTTTGTATTAAAAACAATCATAAACAATTATATTTAAAAAATACAGAGTAGATTAGTGGCAAAAAAAATACAATCATATTTTTTGAAAATCTATGAAAATGATATTTCTAGAAATGTAAATAGTATATTTTATCATTAGGAGTTAATTCATCTCATAAGTTAGTAAATCAAAAAAGCATACAAAAAAATTAATATTTTATATTAAAGTTCGCAGAAGGAAAATTGTATTCAAACTTAATAGATTTTAAAGATCAAAAGTTTCTTATAAAATATGAACAAATTTGTTCAATTGAATCATTTTTTAAGTGAGAAAGTATAAATATATTACAAATGCAACATTTTATTGAATTCTAGTTTATTATAAATATTGTCTAGAAAATTTATATATTATAAATTTCGATATTTACTTCAGGTATGTTTCCGTTTAGCACTTTTATCAACTTAAATGCATGAATTTATAAATTAAATACCATTAATTAAACCTTATAAATTATACATTAGAAATAAATTTTATTTTTATATTTAATAAAAACTTTATTTAAAAAAAGTGAATTTATAAAATCATTCCATGGGAAATTAACTTGCATATGTTTTTTAAATTTTTCGTTGTGAATCAAAAAATTAATATTAATTTTTGGCAAATCTGCAAATAAAACACAAATCATTGCATCCAGAATTCATTAAGCTAGCAAACTGTTTATTTTTAAACAATAAAAGTTCCATTTTTTGCAAAAAAATTGCACATTAAATAAAACACCTGTTGAACAAATGGCAAGATTGTCAAGATAACGTATGAAGACATTCAACTTCATCCCACCTCCCACGCATGATTGTTTAAAACTTCCCCATTAAATGTTTTAGTCAGGTGTAAGGTAGCCATCGTAAGATTAATTTGAATTTCAAATGAGACATTCAAACTACTAAGGCATCTCCCGGGTTTATGATCTGCACCCTCTCACATTTTGTTTATGACCATAACCCATTACAAAAGCCACACATACCAAAAAGAAAACGTGCAAAGCAGGTTAAAAATTAAGCTTTGCAAATTGAACGGTATGTTTGCAACGTTTCTAAAGGGAACAACAAAGATGGGTCAGTTCTATAACCGGAACTAAATGAATAAATTCAATCAGCTAGCTTAACTGGTGAAACTTCCTTTTTTTCATATAAAGTGATTCTCTAACAGGATTCCATGAGGGTGAAAGAAGAAAAGAGAAATATCGTTATTAAAATGCATGTAGCGTTGGACTTAGATAGATTGATATACATTTCACTCCTTTTTTTTTTTTTTAAAAGCTAAACAAGTTTCAGAAATAATGAAGTATTTGAATTCTTTGCTACTACATTCTTTAAAGAAAAATATTTACACACTAACCTAAATAAAAGTATTAATTTGCATTTGTACCAGTTAAATATGTATAACTTTATGGGAGATCATTTTTATAATAGAGAGTTTTTGCAAACCGTATTTTTATCATCCGATATTTTTTTCTCCCTAGCGCGCATGCTCATAGGAAATTGCGCATGCCTATCTGTAATAACGTTTCCTATGAGCATGCGCGCTAGGGAGAAAAAAATATCGGACGATAAAAATACGGTATGCAAAAACTCTCTATTAACTAGCATTAATAATATTGCGTTATATATTGTAATCTATGAGTTTTGTAGTTTTACTATATATATTTTTATAAAACTTAATAAAAATTTAAAAATTAGTTTTTAAAATTTTTACAAGCTACTATATGTAATCTCTTTTTCGATGAATATTTTTTGAGAATTAATATTTTTAGTGTTATAATAGACCTAATGGTAGAAACTATGGAATGTTAAAATTCATATTAAATTCAAAGGATAAATAATATCTTCATGAAAATAATTTCATCATCATTGAATACATTAAGTAAACAATCGAAGTAAGAATTTAGTTTATTCAAGAATATTTGAAAAATAAAAACTCATTGTGTATTTTTAAATGCTTATAAAATAAAAAATAGAATGTTTTTACAGTGCTGGAACTAACATGTTAATTGAAATTCTTTACAATTCATAATATGCCACGCTTGAGTATTGTTCAATTAAAATTATTCAACTATTAAATATTATTGTTCAACTAAAAGTAATGAAAATGCTTTCAAATTTAAAAATGTATTCATCCAACTATAAAATCAGATATAAACATCAGGAATACTCCAAATTTAAATGGATAAAAAATATTTTCATTTAAACGGTGCCATTCAAGTAAACATTCACAAATTATATATTATATTAATTCGTAAGGCAACAACCATAGAAAATATTTATAATAATAATTCATTATTTTCAATTATTTGATGTTATATTTCTTCATTATAACATCTTATAATTATATTTTACATTGGAATAATTTAAGCTTAAATAGACTAACTCAATATTTTTGTATAAAATTATAAAACCTAAGATCTTTTGAAAAAAATGATTGATAATTATCCCAAAGGCATTAAATGGAGAAGCACAATTTTGGTATGAAAACAAGAAATCAAACATTTTAATAGCATGGAAATAAGAAATATGAAAACAATAAACAAGTACTGTTTCAATTTGAATTTCATGTGAGATTATATTATGTTTTATTTAACTAAATGATAGAATCAGGTGATAAGTACAAGAACAAAGAAAATATTTCACAATGTTATTTGCATTGTTTTAAAAATCTGATATTTTTTGACAGGTTCAACAAAGGACAAGCTAACCCGAATAGGTGAGCTTGTGTAGTTTAAGAAACGCTGTAATCTGTGTTATTGAGTTATGCAGTTTATTAACAACTCAAGTCAAAATGTCTTGAACAATGAAACTGCGGGAAGACCTATCGTGATGTGAGGTTACTTTTTTTTTGTTATGCAGTTTCAAGAACTAGGAAAGTCGCCTTAAATACATGAAATTTTGCTATTTAAAAATCTAAGTGAATTGTCTCTCTTTTAGCAAAAAAAAAATAACCACTAAAGGTTTTCTAAAAAGATAATAATATCTGTTATCAATTGCATATATCATCATGCTGATATGCTAGCAGTATTTATATGAGGCGAAATTATTCATTATTCATTATTCATTTCGAATTAAAAAAATAATAAAAAAACATTGATGCCAACAGTTTTTAAACAGAAACAGTTTTTCACATTGATATAATGATAAGGAAATATAATAAAAATTTATAAATAATAAGAAAAGCTACCCAGTGCTTATGTAAATGTAAACGTAAGACATTTTAAGAAATATACATGTTATATTCTTAATTAAAGAATTAAACATATATATTGAATTGATGATTATATAGAGAATAACATTTTATTATTGAAATGAATGAAATATGCTCATATAAGCTAATAAAATAGGAATATAAAATAAATTTTTTATATGATAAAAGAAATAATTATAAAAATGTGTAAATAGTTAACATAAATTAAAGCATAATCATCTATATTTGAAATGTTCTTAAAAATTTGTATTGCAAATAATAGCCTTCAATAAGTGAGATTATTCGCTATAAATAAAATTCTGATTAATGGATCAAATTAGTTAAATTTAGTTGACCTACATAATTTATTTGTTTACATTCTCCAAAGAAGGAAAATCAATCCGTTAAATTTTGATTCGGCTATTTAGTAAAAATTTCTTTTTGCTATATTCAAAGAAATAAAGATCCCATTCTGTTTTAAAGAAATTTCAGTTAAGCATATAATTATTTTAAAAGCAACAACTGCGTTTCACTTTCTTATTAATGTTCTTCCATTTGACATAAAAAATAGAATATAAATATTTATGTTATTAGTGTTTTATTTATTTATTTATTTTATTTTATTTTTGTTACTTTTTTTTTTTGAAAAGTAATCGGTAATGCAATAAAATGTGTTCGATATTGAAATATAATAATACCGTAAGAAATCTATCAAGAGCTTCTGTAAATGTAATTACAGGACCCCTTGATAGATTAAAATTAAATTTAAAATGTAATAAAATGAATGAATATGTATACAGGGTTGTACGTATATAACTTTTGATTTCAAATGTTAATTGTACATAATTATGAGTCCTAGAGCTCTGCGGTATCTCGAATAGCAACGCAACAAGCTTATTTTGCTGCAAAATTTTTCCGAAAAAGTTATTTTTGTTGTATGCATTATTGATAGGCTGTGGAATGGCCATTCTTTCATTGTGTTTTGATTAATGACAATAGTACAAGAGCACTAATCAGACATTTCTTGTTTCAGATTCGTTTTCTTTTTCGATTCATATCACGCTCTGGACTCTCTCTTGTGCTATTGTCATCTCTATTCATTGACTAACACCTCTAATAAAAGAATGGTAATTACATGACATATCAATAAAGCATACACTAAAAATTGCTTTTGTGGATTTTCGGAAAAAAAAAAAAAAAATTTGCATATAAATAAACTTGTTACATCGTTATTCATGAAACCACCAACCTCTAGGACTTATAGTTTTCTGCACAATCAACATTTGCAATCTAGCAGGTTTCATGTATATATATATATATATATATATATATATATATATATATATATATATATATATATATATATATATATATATATATATATATATATATAAAAGGGAAAAAAGGATAATAGTATAATAAATATAAATAGGGAAAAAAGGATAATATATAAGAAAGTTATTATATATATATATATATACATAATAACTTTCATATATACTATTATCCTTTTTTTCTCTTTTAAAGTTCTTAAAAATAAAAAATATTTAAAAGCATGTTACATTTAGATACGATTCTTAGAAAAATTCTTTCAAATTCTTTACACCTTTCCGAACTTTTCATTTCTTTCAAAAGGTTAAGGATTAAGAACTTCTAAAACGGAGTTTAGACAATGCATTTCCTGATTCAGTCGGACAGGCAGTGCAAAGGAACACGTATTTAGGTCTCTAACCCTCATTGTTATTAAACGACACGTAATTTTGATGCAGATCCCACTCAGGTTCACGAACTCTCTCTCCCTTCGTATCCTTGTCACTTGTTATCTAAACAAATTACACCCAAAAAGTGGGCATCGGAGTAGATGGATGATTTTTTTTTCTTCAAGAGCGAACGAAGGCAAGGCTAGGATGGTTCGACGTAACTGGTTCACCTGCAGGCGAAGAATATCAGAATAGAATTCAGCACGATTTTGGTTCTGTTTGCCCGGAATTTTCGCTAGTACCATCCACACCCTGTAGAGCAAGGGAACATTGGCAAATATGTAAATTGTTACTTATAGATCAATGGACACTAACAAGTGACCCCAAAGGAATTTTTGATAATTCTTATTTTCTAAGGTAAAAATGGTAATGTATCGTCCTTGAAATATTGCTTTTATTCTAGTAGATGATGGGAAAAATTTAACAGATCGATTTCTGTTTCATGTAATTGTTGTTTCTGTAAATTGGATATGTTCGAAAATGTTTTTATTAGATATTACTTAATGATGTTATGCTAATCTGACCCTCTCTTTTGCTCAATAAATATGTATCTGAAATTTAAAATTTCGCAATTTGGTTGGTAGATCAAAACTCATTTTTAAGCAAGAAATTGTAACTGATTTCTGGCACAAGAAGTTGATTATGAATAATCTTTCTTGAAGAAGATCGATTACAAATGCAGATAAATTGAATTTGACACCATGAGTTTACACAAATTATAGAAAAAAATTAAAAATATTTTTGTATACCTCAGAGTTAAGGTATACCTCATAATACTCGTTATAATTCTGAGAAAAGAAATAGGAATAATTTTAAGTGATTTCAAATGATGTGCTACTTTAAGTATTTTATTCTGGTAGCTTTAAAACTGCAAACATTCTATAAAAATGCCTTCTAACGCAGCTCTGCTCTATTTATAGAAAGTCATTCAACTTATTGATTTTAGTTTTGAATTTCTAATAAATTATAAAATAATTGAAACTAAAAAAAAAATTAAAAATACGTTTTTTCTTTAGTTTTAGAAAACTCTAACTGAAATTTAGCAAAAGTGGAAAATTTTTGGAGCAAACAAACTATTGTACAAAAATTAATTTTGAACTGTAATATATTCTAATTATGATGAATTATTAAAAGATTTGATACTATATTTATTTCTTTAGCATATCATTTTAATCATCTCTATCTTCTGTAGTTCAATTTCAGCCGTGCAATGCTTTCTTTTATAAATATCCTGACAATATTAATTGTATGCATTAAATTTGAGGATGTTTGTTGCAGAAATTCTAAATAGCGTGTTTTACTAATTAAGTGTTGCGGTTATAAATGCAACACAAATATCATTACTAAAGTCTCTTAAAAGACGATTTTGGACTGATATTATCTGAAAAATGAATTGCATAATTTATCTTGTGATACGTATCTCAATAATTCTATTGTTCGATTTCATAAATGAAAGTAATTATTAAAAAATCACGCAACAGATTTAGAATCATTTATTCAAAAACATTCTAAAATTAAACTTTATTTTTCTGTTGTAGTATTACGATAATTTATGTCATTTTAAAGTGTGACGTTTCACATTATACTAAATGGTAAATGAATTTTAAAATATTACATTATTTTTCTTTTCATATGGTATTTAAAATGATTCTTCAGCTATATTTCAGAATGTGAAAAACACTACTTAACCAATTTTTTAATAATAAAATATAAAAAATAAATAATACTAACTAAGTATCTAAACATAATATGAAATAAGTTATTACTTTTAAAAATAATTAAAAATTCAATAATTTTATTAAATCACCATAATTATGTATTATTTTAATTAAACAGCAATAATGTGATTACTTCATTCATTACCAATTTATATAATGCATTTTCAACTCTTTACGATATTGACATGCAAGAACTATCAAATAAGCATTTAATTCTCTTACATACAGAAAATACTTTGATTATAATCTTTAAGCAAGTGCAAAAACAGTACAAAAATATATGAAACTATTACCTACAAACAATTTAAAATATCAGTCCTAAATTAAACTAAGCAAACTCCTATACGGTGGGCGGTCTGATGGCTAACGCTCTGGCTATTGGTACCACAGGCCTCAGGTTCGAATTCCGACGATGGCTTTAATGGTTTAGAATCCACTTTAGATTGTAGGTCCCGGTCTAATTAGCCCACATAGTGCACCAAATGACCGTAGAACGACAAAACAAACAAAACAAAACCTATGCGGTCGTTCATCACAGTAACATTTGTTCAAAAATCTTTCAAATAAAGTCAGAATGGACAAAAAAAATGATAATTGTTTATACTGCTGGTACAGCAAAGACTGTTAATGACATTAACAATATCCTATTTGATATCAATAGGCTGGCTGTCAAACAATCATTCTGTTCTTCAATATAAAAATCATAAACCACGAATTATAAAATGGAAATTTGAATTAGTATTTTAAATCTTCTAATTGTGAAAAGATATAAATTTATGATTCGAATAAAGTAACTTTTTAGACTAATAATACAAACAACTTGTATATATTACACAAATAATAGTGTATATAATGCAAACAACTCTTATTTACGTATTATGCAAATATTTTATTAATGTAAGGGCTACAACTTAAGTACTTTATAATATCTTTCTGTTTCGCTTAAGGGATGTAGATTCCAAGGCGTACTGAGTAATTTTTTAAAAGATTTGAATGAATAATTTTGGAAACCACTAACCTAAATAGAATAATCGTTTTAAAAGAACCTACCCCGAAAACCTTTACTTTTTAAGACATCATATAGATTATTATGGCACTTTAGACCGTAAAAGGTCACTCGGTTAGACGAAAGATCACACAGTCTATTTTAAAGAAGGAAATATTTCCGCAAAAAATAACAATACAAATGGCCGTCCAAATAGCTGGAAGTACTGTACATTTAAATAAAAAATTATTGTACTTTATATTTTTGATTTTATTTTAATTTGACGCATAATATTTTATTTACACGGGTGAAATTCTTTTTTTTTTACTAATCACTTAATCAAACTGCTTGTTTACCTGTTCAACATTATGTCATATACTTTCAGGAAATACATTTTTTATACAATCAATTACCAGTAAAAGTAATAAATATATATTTTATGCTAAAAATTATTTTCAGCTTCACTGGGTTCATCTTTTTTCGTTTCGATTCAGTAGAAATAGATTATTTTTTAAAAAAAAATTCTTTTGTCATCTAGTTTTGGGTTGATAATCTTTTTTCAATATATTTCACATTCTTCGATACATTCTTCTTTTATTTTCTAGAAATATTTCTCTGTAAGGCATGAATTAATGGAGTATATCTAAAATGGATTTGGGAAAATATCATCTTTTTAATCTTAATAAAACAGAGAGAGAGAGAGATGTGGTCTGAGATGATGAGAGTTTTTTATAGGCAAGATAGTAGACCGCAATTTTAAATTGATTTTCAACAAAACTGTAAGGTATATTGTGTTAAAGGTAAAGGCAAAATCTAATAAAGTGCAAATACAGTATTTTTCTTTTCTAAACAAGAACAAAATTGATTGCTCAGTACACTCATTTTACGAAAATCGAGAGGTAATGTTTAAAAAAAATCAAAGAAATTTATTTTATTACAGACACCGAAGGGTTTGATTAAAATGGATTATGTTACCAATTATTAGTTTAAAATAATAATAAAATGGTAAATTTTTAAAAGCTCAGTTTTATTTATGAACAATTATAAATTTTTTATTTGGTATAAATACATTCTACCAAATATTATTTCATAAAATGAGCAGGTAGAAATTAGAAGTCAGCATCCAAAGAAATCAAATTAAACTTTTTAAGCATCTTCTTCAATGGTGCAACAGCCACATGGTGGGCCAAGGCCGTCTGCCAGATTTCGAAACATGAGATGTTTGCTGTTTACGATGTCAGCTTAATAGTCATATTAGACCGGGACCTACAGTTTAAAGTGGATTCCGAACATCTACAAACATCCACGGTCCCCCGCAGGGACGCGATTGCCAGACGCGGGTGCCAGAGAGCTAGTCATCAGGACATAATCTTTTTAAATACTATCATCAAATTAAAATTATTTTTAATTCAATTCCATAGTTGATACAAAAATTTCACGATTCATTTTTTGTTATTTATATATGAATAGAGGACATAATAAAAAGTTTTTACATCGATATTTTAAAATGGCATTGCATAACGTTGTAATAACATTATGTGCATTTTGCATTTGTAACATTTAACTTACTAATAAATGAAAATAAGCTCATAACTTTTAATCTTTTGATTGCTTATGAAAGATTGAAACATTTTAATTTTAATATAAATTACGGATTCCATTTAAATTTATAGGAAATGCAAATTATTTTTAAAAACAAGTAAAATAAAAAAAAAAAAATTTAAATCAATTCCTACTTTTTTTCACTATATTGCAGAAAGTCCTTTATAAATAATTTTCATTCATTTTTTAAGTTTATCTGGCGCCATATATTGGTAGATATATGCAACTTAAATCTAAAAAAAAAAAAAACTAAAATGAATTATTTAAATTTAATGAATGAATTAATATTTGAAAAAAACTGTATTAACATCAAGTGCAAGTATTACAAGTAACTATTACAAGTTAAAAAAATGTATTTGAACTTGAGTGGAGGAATAAAAAGTATTTTATGAACGATTGAAAATTTGAACAAGATATATAAAGGGTGAGAGTGAGCTAGTAGAAGGAATTGAATAACTTCATTTACTTAGAATTTTAAGTAGTAAAATACATTCGTATTAAAAATCCCATTGAATCAACATTCACACTAAAAAATAGGCGATTTAAATTTGATTACATTGAATTAGTTATACTATAGAGAATTACAACTTAATCAATCAATTAAAAAGTAATTATGAATCATTTCCATATTTCTATTTCTTAGTTTATTCACTTATTAAATATTATAGAGACAAAATTAACAAATCAATTAATTATAAAAGCTAAGGAAAAAATTAATTTCATGCCATTTTAACTTATTTCATAAAGAAAAATTTAATTAAACATATACTTGTAAAATAAAAATTGTTAATTACTGAAATTAAATGAAAAAGAACAAGCTCTCTTTTTAAGTCATGGAATTTCATATAAAAAGCAGGAAAAATAATAATTACCTCATCAGAAAGTTAAAAATCAATATAGTTTTTTACATACATCGTAACTTACTTAATATTCTAAAATTTACGTAGGTGATATATCTATTTTTTATAATATTTTAGATTGCTTTAATCAAGAATTATTCATTTATATTCCGATTCATCATTAAGCAATATTATACATTTTCTAGCGATAATTATTCATATAACCATCTTCGTTTATAGAAAATCAACATATTTAATTCATCAGGTAAATGTAATCATCATAATTTAAAAAAATCTATCCTGTATTTGAGTTAACGAAATTTTAATGTATTATGAAAAAAAAAAAAAAAATGCTTTCCTATAGAAATAAGTGTATTACTTAAAAATATTTTGAATAAAAACTTTCAGATGGGATATCATAACTTGACCTAGAAAATTTGGGCTAGTACCATGTATCTGACTCTCAGTCAAGGTCTTTTTAAAAAAAAAAAAAGACGATAAAAAAGCGCTGTCAGGAGGTAGGGATCTTAAGAAAGGGCCCCATGGATAAATCACCAGAAGGGTCTGAAGGTTAAGAATACCTCCCAGATATATTATTCATTTCACACCCACCAATGTGTGGGTCAACAACCTCAAAGCCATCCAAGGCAATGAAACCGAAGTGGATGAAATCAAAAAGTCAATTCGATTTTTCTAACCTAAGCATTTAGGCAAGCAAAATTAGTTCGAAGTTTTTAAGCCAATAAATAAGGCTATGCATTCTAGTATATATTGTATTTAAGTACTTTATATTGCATATCAGGAAGAATAGCAATTGAAGGGGATTGACACACAGAAATATCTTATTCTTAAGAAATGGGGACAATCATTTTTTTTTTTTCGTTCCCCATTCAACTTCTGAGTATATTCTTTGTCCTCAGGAACTTTGACCTGTTGAAACCTCTGTACCTTTTGGTTAAAGAAAGAGCGGTTTGAATAATAAGATTGAAAATATTTATTTAAGAAAAACAGAATTTCACTTGAAAAATGCAGTATCCTTGTATAATGTTCCGGTAAGGTAAAGTTTCATTAATTTAGTTTCTAAAATTTATTTTAATTTATGCGTGATTTTCAAGGATAATACTTCAATTTTTATTTAGCAACAATGTGTCTACTGTAATGCAGAAAAAAAAAAATAATTTTCAGATAATAATGGAACAAATATATTTCAAATATTAAAAAAATCAGTAATTTTATTACTTTTTAAGAGTTCGTGTTCCAGAAAGCCATAATGTTTTCTCGCTGTTATTTTAATGAAGTTCAATTGAAATTCGATAATATAATTTTTTTTTTTTTTCAAATTTCATATTGCAAATTGAATTGGTAAGAATTAATGTAAATATGCATTCTAAAACAAATTTAAAAAACACATTTTAAAAGATAAGGAAGTAAAAATGGACTAATATTAAACTTTTTCCATAGTATTGCTATTTTACAACTAATTGGAATGATTTTATATAAAAAGAAAATTTAAGAAAAAAATAAGTAAACCCTCAAGAATATTTTGTTTATAGGAAACAAAATGGAATATAACAATAGCTATAAATGACATTCATTAAATAGTGCTGCAGTGCCCAAATTGAATTTTCTAAACGTAGATGCTATTTGACCTCGCTCAATACAAAACATCTGAATACACAAGAGTAGGCGATATTTTTCTTCGTCATAACATACATACATTCATCTAAAAACAAACACTTATTACAGTTCAATAACCTCCATATAATGACTTAGGAATTCTGGGGAAAAATACGATGCCATTTCTAGAATAATAGTTAACTCAAAAAAATTCATTCTTTATGTATATTTAGGAAGTTTTATGGTAACTGGTAGTCATAGTAACCGAGTTTTTATATTTTAAGAAACATGTACTGTACTTAGTAAACATTAGATCGAAATGGGACTCAGACATCTATTTTGCCTTAAAATTTACCCCCTAATCATAGAATCGATCTCAATAAACTATTAGAATGTTTTATCGTCTTATTGTTTAGCAGAATGTTCAGATGGATAGCAACAGACATATTCGTTCTATTTAAATAGGCATTTGATATGTATAATATATTTTTACTGTAATATAAAAAATCATTTTATGTGAAAGTGCATAAAACTGAAAAATACAGAACATTTGCGGTTAATAGTTTAAATTTTAAACAGCAAATATGGTGAACAATTTTAAAATTCTAAGAAGATACATTTTAATAAGATGGTTTCGTGCATTGAATATATTTATTGAGAACCTCTACTTACAAGCGAAAGCTTGATTTGAATTATGCATAAGAATAAAATAAAAAGGGTGTTTTTAATTTTGAGATATTTCATCTGTTATATTTAGAAATATATTGTTTTTTTAAATGCTCTTAAAATATTAATTAGCTGTCTTACATTCAGTTGAAAGTGCTTTGAACTCTTGAAGAATTTTTCATTGCTAAGATTTATTTATTTATTTATTTTTGTAATTATAAAACCAAAATCAACAATAATGTAAAGATAAAAAATAACTTTTCTTTTTTTTTTTATTTAAAGATTCCTGATATTGATTTTTAGTTTTTTTTTTTTTTTTTAGAAATGTAAATTTTTTGCAGCTACCACGCAGATGAGAATAATTAGCATAGCACCAGCTTAGTTTTTTAGCGGCTCACTTCATGAAATATCAATTGCATTTTCAAAATTCATATAAATATTTCGTATAAAACTTTCACATTTTTATAAAAATATTAAAGCATAGCAGGATCTTGATCAACTTTAATAAAATAATAAACAATTACTAGAAATATATACATTGTTTCCTGATTTATTACAAACTAAGAGATAGGTATTTTCAATAATACAGTAACCTTAGTGAAGGATCTTTTATCTACGCTATTTTTTATTTATTTACTTATTAACCTAAAGCAAGATACTCAACTATGTTAGCCATAATGTCAATAGTCACCGGCAAATATTTCTTTCTGAAATTCATTATGTATTTTATGGGATTTAAAAAAGCATGTTCATTTTAAAATTACATTTAACAAAGTAACTATGATTATTGTTAAATGAAGTGTTAAGCTGCGCAAACTAATTCGGATCAACATGACGAGTTTAGCAATGTGACAGAATAATTGATAATAATATATTTCGAATGCACCGTGGACGAATGTGAAAGGCACTTTCACTAATTGGTCTTTTAAAAGTGCACTTCAAAAAGCAATTTTGAACTAGTCCAATTACGCATCAGGGAAATATTCAAACTTGATTCGATTAGGTCAGATTCAAAAAAAAAAAAAAAAAAAAAAACGTGTTTCCTTTTTTTATGCTTAAAAATGTATATAAAATGCCGGTTTGCTTTTCTAAAAAAATATTTGAGCATAATTCCTATACATTAAAATTCAAGCGACGCTTTTAAAATGTTTAATAATTTATTCTAAACACATAATCTTCAAGTTTTGATCTTTTAAAAAGATCTTGAATATTCTTTTAATTAAAAAATAGAAGAAAATATTGGATATTATCACGATATCTGCATATATTTAAAATATAATCATGTTGTTGAAAGAGAAATGATATGCTGATATTTTAAAATCATTTGCACAAAGTGGGAACAGAAACGAAACAGTAAAGTATTATGATGACTAAGTAAATATCCGGTTCTTGACTGTATGTCAATGACCATTTTGTTTTCAAATATCATTCAGATCTAAGAATGAACTCATATGCAGTAAAACCAAATCTGCATATATA
The DNA here is from genome assembly GCA_021605095.1 of Caerostris extrusa. NCBI lineage: Eukaryota > Metazoa > Arthropoda > Arachnida > Araneae > Araneidae > Caerostris > Caerostris extrusa. The sequence goes on from BPLR01013565.1 coordinate 28,996, forward strand.
GTCATATGCAATCCATGACAATGGAAAATAACATTTAGGGAAGTATATAAACCTATTTGTTTAAAATTCATCATCATATAAACATCATTAAGCATATATTTAATAGGTATAAGATAAAAAAAAAAAGATGTAAAATGGACAAATTTCTTTAATATTAAAAGATTTTTTTTCGTTGCAAGATATATATATTAAAAATGTTTGTAGATAGATTTAAATATGTGAAGTTCTTCTCATTTTTCAATGACTTTTTTTATTTAGTATACAACGCGGTCAATCTTGCTGAGTGAGCTGATATATTTTTCAAAAGAATTTTCAAGAGTAATTGCTGCCCATTTGTCTTTGGTATGAAAAAAAACCCAAACATTATTACAATCGCAATCATCTACTTGGTTTTAAACTATCTCCAATAACTATAAAAAGTTGATATAAAGATTATAAAGTTATTAGAAAAATTTTAACTTTGGTCGACTCATCTGTTAGCTACAAACGCTACCCATTAAATCATGACCATACGCAATAATTAGCTGCGAAAATAATGTTTTTCTACATGAAAAGTAAATTACATTACTTACAAATCATTAAATTACATCAATCATCAAAGCATTCAAAACGTTGACTAATACTGCAGATATAAAAATCGAAATTACTGTATGAATTAATTTAACTTTTATTAAATATATATTTTTTTAATGAAAATGCTATCTTGTATATCGCATTTAATTTTTATAAAATATTCTCGATATTCAAACAAGTAGACAAAATCATAACAAAAAAGAAAATTTTAATAAATTTGTTAACATTAATTCAAATGTTAACATTAAATATACTGAGTAAGTATGTTTTTAATTACACAAATTAAGTACATATATTAGCCGCAAATGTTCATATTTGTTGTAAATAAATGAAGATAAATTCAACGTGTATATAAACCAAAAAGAAACGAATAGTTAAACTTAACTAAATACTTTTTCAGATCCCCAGCAACTATACTAGCACACCTTATAATTTTTTAAAAGTAAACAGTGAATGAGAATGAGTTAATGTATCAATTGTGAATATTTATTCTTTACAAAAGTGAATTGCCTAAATTTTCAAAACATTCGACTCGTTAATTTAAAACATATAAATACATTTGAAAATAATAGCCCAATATAGGATAATAAAGTAAAAGAAACTATGCATTTTTGCATTTATTCTTCAATATTTATAGTTTATAAAAAAAAAAAAAGACGAAAAGAAAACTTTACATTTCTCATCACGCAAATCTTTTGTTCGATAAATTAGAAAGCAAATTGTGTTATTTTTTAAGCACTTCGAACTGGAAAAACTTCTGCCCGCTTATTATAATTCTTTTAAAATTACCACCATTTTTACATTGTGTCATTTTATCTCACAATATGAATGGAAACTTAAAAAAAAAAAGACTATCAGACTGTAGTTTAGAAAAGTGACTTTCCATATTCTATTTAGTATAACAGGTTAAAAATGATAGGCAATCTGACTTACTGATCCTCCTTTTATTTAGTAAGTAAACAATACACTTTAAAACTATTTCCCGGCAAATGGAAAAGTCATGACCAGCTTTTGAGTTCTTTGTGAAATGATTTACTGATATCCAAATCTATTCTCGTCATTTTAATGAACACAGGGGTTAGATTATCGCTTTGATGATTTGAAATATAAATACGACAGATGTGAAAAATAAAACAATAGGCAATAAGAAAATACCCGGTCCAGTAAACTCCATTAGTAGCTGTTTGTAATGTACACAAAAAACCGAATCATGGTTAACTTTCCATGCCAGCTGTTATTTGAAGACTGTTTAAAGGTGTGTTTTCTTATTAAAGGTATTGAGGAAAAACAGAACAATTATATGCCAATGTTTCATATTAAGGTCAGTCAGAAAATAGACATATATTAAAGGTTAAAGCAAAGTACTCTAAAACTGTATTTAGATTTCCCAAACTTCAAAAGTATTTATTTTTTACCGCTAATGTGGAGAGAGTATCTGACCCATAAAACCCCTTAATGTATTGATAATTGTATGAAGTTTAATCTCATGTCAAAATTTTATTACTACTCTCTATATTACATTTCAGTAAAACTTTCAAGACAAAGTTCCAAGCATTTGCATGTAACTGAGAATGATAAACTGCATAATACAAGCATTTGTATATAAAAAAAACCCGATTAATTAATATCGCCGTTAAGTTGTATTTGCAATGCACCTCCCTAGTACATTACAAACACTTCTTTTCTTTCCACTCATTCTCACTGAAATATTAGGCCAGGAAGAGAAGGAAAAAGCATAAAAAACATTCTTTAAAATTATATAAAGTGACAAAAATAATAAGTACGACTAATTTATCAATATATTCTTTAAAAAAAAAATTATTTTAATTTATTAATTTAGTTTTTCATTTTAGTTTGAATGTAAAACTCTGAATCTTAAATTTTACAATATATTTGCACTTCAGTAAAATAACCATTAAGCCTAAAGAATATTTAATTTTGAAATTTCAAAATTGTCAGAAAAATTAAAATTATCTTATAATAAAATTTATTATTATATCCTTTTTTGCGGTTGTATATTTTTTATATTTTATTTGCGAAAAGGAAATAGAAAAAAAAGCAATTCCATTTAATCATAAATTCTAATGTATTTTTAATTAAAAGGTGCGCTTACAGGACATTTTTTGACATTTTTGTGATGGCTGGCAAAAATTACTGTTGCCGATAAAAAAAGGTAAAGGTAACCAACGATATTTCAGTATATATATCTTTAAATTAGTGCAACAATTCACGGAGAGTAAAAAAAATAATTTTCTCAAATTTTGTATTTATGTCAATGATATAAAACAAATACAAAAGAAAATGAATGCAAAATAAAGAAAGACACGTTTCAAATAAATTAGTAAAATTAATCTCTTTAATTCGGCATTCGATGGTTCGGCACTTTCTATAATCTGGTATCGATCGAGCTGTTAGCTGTTGGATTTTTCGGAAGGAATCGGTTTTGTTGAACTTGACCGCCTAATCGCAACATAGCGCAGATTGCATTTATCCCAATGTTAATCGTAACTATTTGTTTTCATTTAAGTACAGCGCAGGAACTCAAAAATCTGCAGAACTCATTAATCTACAAATCTCATATATTTGTACATAAGATCCAAATCACGGAAACAACACGATATCAGATACTGTTTTAAACAGCAACACTCATGTATTTTCCGCATAGAATTAGTCACGATTTAACTATCATTGTGCTGTATTAATTTTTGCTTTTTGTACTTTATCTTTTATCAATGCAGGAATATTTGATTAAATTAATATTCAATCCATGAATCTTGATTTCGTGATTGCTAGAATGGCAAAAAGAATTTGTCTGATATTTACACCGTCTACAATGTTTCAAACGTGCGTAAAATATGCACATATTTAATCGTTTAAATATTTTATCTAGAGTTTCTTTGATACTTCCGTTTAACTATATCGATGTTCGATATTCGACAAAATCAAAAAATCCAGTATGGCCATGGTGTCGAACATGCTGGATTTAAGAGTAATTACTATAGAAATTATGAAAATTATTCTATTTTTATGTAAAAATACCTACTATTCGTAATGCAAAACTGTTATTTAAAAAATATTTTCTTGAAAATTTTAAAAAATAAAAACATTGAATGCCATACTTATCACATTAAAAAGCTACAAGAACCAAGAAATGCTCACATATATAAATATTATATATTTTATAAAATAAGGCAAAACTCTACAAATGAATTCACGTTATTTATTTAAATTTACTTTTTCTATTACAAATTTCGTCTAATTTTTTAAAAAAAATTATTTGTTAATATACAATTATTTTCCATAAAGAAAATTAGAGCTGTTAAACTTACATACCAAATTTACTGAAATACTTGGTAACTTTTAGTCAAAAAACGAGTTATTTGAAAATTCTTGATATTTTCGTGATTTTAATATATTTTCTCATTGAGTACAAACAAAAATGCAATATAGATAGTTTGTTTCAAATTAACATAAAAAGTAAAAATATTTTTTATTATAAAATATTAATAAAATTTTTAATTCTAATTTAAAAATCGTTTCGTTTAGATTTTTAATTTTTATAGTATGGCATTACTTTATTTTTATATTTTCATTAACCCATCTACTGATCTACTATTCTGATTACGGATGTAATATTTTTGAAAATTTAATTTGAAAAGAAAATCATGTGCATCTATTTTTTGTTGTTTTATTAAAAATATTTTCTTATATCTCGGCGGTATTATTGGTTTATTTAATTATTTGGTTAAAATAATAAAATTTTCTATTGGGGCAGTTCTTTTCTTTTTGAACAGTGTGTTTTTACGAAAAAAAAAATGCATCTGCTCGATTTCTATTACAATGCAATTTTTCAACAATAAATTGTAATGATATAAGGAAATAGTTATAATTAAATTCATTTTATTAAACAATTTATAGAAAGTTTATAAGTTGTTTTATGAAAAATAAAAATGAGATTTCTAAACTAATTCTTCAAAACGTTGCAATGCTTGACTTGCCATCTAGCCATAGAATTATTAGAAAGGATTCTGAACCTTAACATTTATTTTTAATTTTTAGAAACTGTATGGGTAAAAAAAAATTAATCAATGTAACTCTTTTTTTCATTTCTATAAGAAAATGATAAATAATTATTTATTGCAACTGCACAACATATTTTCAATTTCAGATTGCTTGCCTTTGATCAGATGTTTCAAAAATAGCATGTGAACTATTTTCTAATTTTTTATAAAGCAAGGATTCTGTATTGAATATTATGTATCAATGATTCTGTTTTGATTCTGAAGTAAATATTTCTATATTTTACAATATTTGATTTCAATCAACAATTAAATTTGTCTCGTTTGTTTTAATACGGGATTTTTTTTCCGAAAAAGTTTTTCATAAAATTTGGCCAATTACTCAAACAAATTCAAGTAATTTTTTTGTCTTTTACTTACATTCTACATTAGTTTTCTACTACATAGTGTACTGTATTTTCTTTCTTTAGCTATATTTTCAACAACTGCTAGTTCATTATCTTAATACATATAATTATTTGATCATTACATTACTACTATGTTTACATTAAAAAAAGAAAATTTCAAACAAAAAATATTTTATCTGCCTAACAAAAAATAAGACGTTAGTATGTAAAAGCCATTTATTGTATTTTATAAACGTGACCAGGCAAAGTTAGGTTGCAATCAAAATATCTTTATTTGATTATTTATTATTTTAACAAAACGTCCGTTCCACTGCTTAATTTTCAAACATCTTGACATATTCAGTTTTATTTTATAATTTATATCATTATATGATCAAAGAATATCAACAATCCAATCATCCAATCAATATCACAAAAAAAAATATCACAAAATCTAATAAAATTTCAATTTTCTGCATAGTTGAAGATGAATAACATAGAAGAAAAAGACCACGTTAGAAATTAAAGTTCTCGTTTTTTTTCAGACATAGCGGATGTAAGAGTCGTCAAAACATAGCGGATATGCAAGCTGGTTGTAGCAACTTTAAACCCAACCTTGTAATGAACTAGCAAAAGGCAACTTGGCTTCTCTCATCCAAAACTAACTGTAAGATCATGCGTCATCGACTTAGAAAGCGGTAATGAGTAAAGGTAAGCTGAATAAAACTAATGGTCAGGTTACGATATGCACCAAGGACAAAGCAAAACATTTACATCGCATGAATTCCGATCTCCAGAGGTGATCATTTCGCAAAAAATGACTGTCATTATAAACTACAAAAAAATCCTAACTGCTTGTTTGAGATATTAAAGGCTTCGTCCTTGGCATCAAAGGAGTGATATAAAACACTAATATTTTTTCAACACCCCAATCCAGGCTGTATTATTTAATCTGCTACTAGATACTTATTTTCAGATGTATACTATCTGTTTTAAAGATCACATGGCCTTCTTCAGCTAATTCTATAAAAAGATTACTTATTGATATATTAACGAAGGGGCAGTTTTTTCTTATCCAAAATAAGCGCATTATCTTCGCAGTATTTTTATAATCTAACAAATATGTTAAGTTTAGCGTTGGAAAAAACATTTCTTTGATCATGGTTTTTTCAAAACATCTTTTTTAAAAAGAAACAATTATGCATATTAACTTATTAACAACATTTCGAAAATTTTATTAACAGTTCAAATTTAAAATTTTTATTATAATAAAACTATATGTATGCCTGACTCGTGGCTCAGTGGTAACGTGAGCCGCTGATGAGAATTTGGCGGAGGCTCAATCCACTGGGGGTTTGTTTTAGACACTGTTTCAAGAAACGAGGAGTAGGGCTACCTGATGGTGTTTTCCGGGTTTTCTCCCTACGACATGTATGCGGGGTAGTTACTCCTAAAATTCCTCCCGGAAGGCACTGCCCTCCTTCTTCAACGGCACGGGTAGAAGTTGTGCTTCTACCTACGAGGGCTCGATCAGAACAAAGCTGCCCCCTTTCCTTCCTTCCATGAGGGATACGACAACAACAACAAAAAATTTATGCATGTGATGCAGTGTATAATATTATACGAATTTAATCTTTAAAAAAGGTTTTTTATTTACATACCTTTTGAGAAATTCTTTTTAAATATCATTCTTTAAATCTTAAAAAAAAAATACGAAATGATGCAGAATAAATGAATAGCATTCACAAAAAATTAAAATAAAAAATTGCGAAACTATGACGTAAAATAAGGAACTTTAATAAAGTCACTTTCAAAAGATCTTTTGTATTTTCTTATGTATGTGAAAGTTAGAATTAGGAGAAATAACTATTATTACGTTCAAAAGATAATGGGGCATTATTAACAGATTTAGAATTTCCTTTGCACCTACCACTTTTTTCGATACTCATCACTTTTATGTAATCAAATAATCGGTGTGAGAATGAGTTAACTAATTTACTATTGTACCGTGAAAACAAGGAAGCTGTCCCACCTTTATATAACGCCTCTTGATAAAAAGTTACTAACGTGACTAAAATGCCAGGAAAACAAAAACTAAACGTGACATGATATTATTGACTCCAGCTACTGAATGAAAACTGTGATAAAAATTAAGGCTGGATGTCGTGCTCGGCTTCGCCTACTTCTTATAAACTAAAAGAACAGCTGAATTTAAGTGTTTTAAGATCATAAAAAGCAAATTACAAAATATCCTGCCAAAGGTTCAATGAGCAGGAACTTCTTTGAACCAAAGAACAGAAGAGAATTCAGATGGCGGAAGCTTGAAAAAGGTGATAATCTTCTTTAAAAAAAAAAAAAACTCGGGAGCAATTATTCTTGCATAATTAAACCTTTTGTATCTCGTAAGTCACGATTTTAAATTCCAGTAAATATAATTAATTTTTAATTGAAAACAACCTTGAGTGCACCTGCTCTATTTACAAATTTTACAAAATAGAGTCAATTGAGCACGTATTTAATTTACACCATGAAATTAAAAAGGAAATAACGAAAAAAATATATATATATATATATAATCAACTTATTTATATTTTTAAAAATTTGCTTAATGGAATTTCATACAAATAAATAGATAATATGTTTTGTGCTCCATTTTTACTGAAGCATATAAAAAAACCCAGTAAAAATAGACAACAAAATTGTAGCATGGATATAAAAAATGAACAATAGTACAATTTGATGTTTTTCATGTTTCAGATTAAAACCACAAATAATACTGAATTGTGATTGCAGACAATTTATTGAACAACACAGTAACCTAGAATTTTTCAAACGGAAAATACCTTATTTTTTTCTATTACAATTGTTTGCTTTTTGATACTGAATTACGGGTTTTCCAGCATTTTTCAATTTCTAGAAATGTGTGTTTTTTAAAAAAAAAAAAAAAAGCATTTAATGATGATGCAAAATTTTAATCTTTCTAAATGTTTTAATTTCAATAAAAAACATTAAACTGTTAAAAATAAACATTCATAAAAAATTATCTGATTGAGGTTATTCATTTCATCTGAAAAAGAATTACTAAGCAAGTCATAATCAACAGAATACGTAATTTGGATGTATTACGTAATAAAAAATTAATACAAATTAGATATATTACGATAAAAATTATAAATTATATAATAGCGGTAAATTTTTCATATTTAATCAAAATTTATTATTACAAATTGCAATAATAACTGTAATAATTTTATATGTAAAAATTAATATAATTTTATATGAAAAAACTCATTTCGATAATTTCATTTTGAAATGCATTTATATTTAAAAATAATTTTACAACATTGTAGACATGGCATAGAAAAACTACACTTTAAACGCTTAATGTTTAAGAAACAATAATGAATTTAAGTAAAACATAAAAGCATTATAGTATAAGGACTTAATGTACTTCATGTTACTTAAAACAGTAAAATTTATTTTTTACATAACCAAATATATGGGGTTTTAGAATATAAGTTCACATTATATTCATAAGCTGTAGACATGTTAGTATAAATATTCCTATTAAGTTTTCTATTATTAATGATACATTATTTATATAGAGGCGAGAAAAATGTTGAATAATTATAATCTTTTAAATAGACGTTACCATATTATTATTAAATTTATATAGCATTAGTAAATTTAAATATTGATAAAAATATATTTTTTAAAAACTTAACTAAAAATAATAGAAAATTTAAACCATTATTAAAATTCAGAAATATTTAAATAGAAGTACATAAAAATCAAACTAAGGTATGGAAAAATATAATATTTTACGTTGGTTACTACTAAAGTTTTCACCTTTCATTCGATATTAAGATATCAGTAAACTTGATATCAATTTGATAAAATGCCACATATATCATAAAAAGAGCAATACGTAACT
>BPLR01013566.1:0-81023 GCA_021605095.1 Caerostris extrusa
ATTGTAAGCAATTTTTATTCTAGAATTGATTTGTAAACTATTTATTCTGAAAAGTTAATTCTAAACAATTTTATTCTAAATTAATTTGTAAACTGTTTTATTCTAAATTAATTCACAAACAATTTGTTCAAATTGATTGCTTGAAGCTATTTTGTTCCAAATTAATTGTAAACTATTTTGAAAATGCAATTAATTCTAAAGCTATTTTATTCTAAAATACAATTCTAAACTATTTAATTCTAAATTAATTAGCAAACAATTTTTATTCTAAATTAAGTTCTAAACTATTTTATTCTAAATTAATTCTAAACTATTTTCTAAATTAGTTGTAAACAATTTTATTCTAAATTAATTATGAAGCTATTTTATTACAAATTAATTGCTTGGCTTATTTTATTCCAAATTAATTGTAAACTATTTTAATTCCTAGTAATTCTAAACTGTTTTATTCTAAATTAATTCTAAACAATTTTATTCTAAATTAATTGTAAACTATTTTGTTTAAATTGATGTAACTATTTTGTTCTAAATTAATTCTAAACTATTTTATTCTAAATTAATTGTAAACTATTTTATTCTCTAATTGGTAGCAAGCAATTTTATTCTTCAAATTATTGTAAACAATTTTATTCTAAATTAATTATCAAACTATTTTGTTTAAGAGTGATTATAAACTATTTTATTCTAAATTAATTCTAAAGCTATTTTATTGTTCTAAATTAGTTGTACACACAATTTTATTCTAAATTAATTGTAAACTATTTTCATTCTAATTAATTGTAAGCTCATTTTTACAACTTCTAAATTAATTCTAAACTATTTTATTCTAAATTAGTTGTAAACAATTTTATTCTAAATTAATTCACAAACTATTTTTATTCCTAAGTTAATTCTAAACAATTTTTATTCTAAATTAATTAGCAAAACAATTTTATTCTAAATTAATTCTAAACTCACAAAACACAAACAAAAAAACAATTTTATTCTAAATTAATTTACAAAATTATTTTTGATATGAATTAATTACAAAACTATTTTATTAAATTAGTTGTAAACAATTTTATTCTAAATTAATTGTAAACTATATTTTTCTTTAAATTAATTCTAAACAATTTTATTCTAAATTAATTCTAAACTATTCTATTCAAAATTAATTGTAAACTATTTTATTCTAAATTAATTGTAAACAATTTTATTCTAAATTAATTGTAAACTATTTTATTCTAAAATTAATTCTAAACTATTTTATTCTAAAACTATTTTATTCTAAATTAATTCTAAACTATTTTATTCTAGAATTAATTTTACAAACTATTTTATTCTAAATTAGTTGTAAACAATTTTATTCTAAATTAATTGTAAACTATTTTATTCTAAATTAATTCTAAACTATTTTTATTCTAAATTAGTTGTAAACAAAACTATTTTATATTCTAAATTAATTCTAAACTATTTTATTCTAAATTAATTCTAAACTATTTTTTATTCTAAGTTAATTCTAAACAATTTTATTCTAAAATTGGTTAAATTAATTGTAAACTATTTTATTCTAAATTAATTCTAAACTATTTTATTCTAAGTTAATTCTAAACTATTTTATTCTAAATTAATTGTAAACAATTTTATTCTAAATTAATTGTAAAACAATTTTATTCTAAATTAATTGTAAACTATTTTATTCTAAATTAATTCTAAACAATTTTATTCTAAATTAATTCTAAACTATTTTATTCTAAATTAATTGTAAACTATTTATTATTCTAAATTAATTCTAAACAATTTTATTCTAAATTAATTCTAAACTATTTTATTCTAAATTAATTGTAAACTATTTTATTCTAAATTAATTGTTAACTGTTTTATTCTAAATTAATTGTTAACAATTTTATTCTAAATTATTTAAACTATTTTATTCTAAATTAATTGTAAACAATTTTATTCTAAATTAATTCTAAACTGTTTTTATTCTAAATTAATTCTAAACTATTTTATTTTTTTAATTTTTTAATTTTATGAAACTAAAATAAGAATAATTTTCACAAATAAGTAAAATCCCCCCTCCAAATAATAATAGTATGCACCGTAACCTGTATATCGTAGGGTATACAGGTTACCCATAAAATTTAGAATTTAACGTAAGAACAAAACGCATAACTACAATCTTTTTTTTTTTTTTTTTTTAAAAAAAAAAAGAACGATAGCAAACGATTTTCTTTTCTGAAAAAATTTATTTTCATTTTGAAATGAAATTATCTTTACTTTTCACCAGACGATCTTTTAGAACAATCAGTAATTTAACTTTTCTTTTAAATGGTTTTCTAGGTGACAAAAGAAATAGTGGAAGATGTAATGAAAGGAGACGAGCTGAAGCTGCCAGACGTGGGAAGAAGACCTCGCGATATCGTACTATGACACCAAAGAAGATTTGATTTGTGATCCCGGATTTGAAATGAAGGACGTGGCTTCTGAATCATTGTGTTGTAAGGATTACCATTTCTTTTTAACATCCTACAATCTGCTATTTATTTTGACTTGAATGCCATGATGCAATAAATACCTATTTTTCTTTTTTGACCTTCATGGAAAATTTAGTTTTAGAAATAAATTTTATGATTTTAATAAATATTTTAAAAATTTATGTTGATATTTTTTTAAAGATCTTGAGCGGAATGGTGGATAGTGCATTAGTTTAATGGCATATAGAAATCTGATTCGAAATTTATTAAAAGCCAAACCAAAATCTACATGTATATGTTGGGGAAGAGCTTGATAAATCTGCAGGCCGGCACTTCTTTCGTTTGAGCTGTCTCATGGCCAATTGACTAGCGCTCTGGCATTTGGTACGACAGGCTTCAGGTTTGAATCCCGGCGGTGGAATGGGTGTTTGTTAGTGGTTCGGAATCCACGTTAAACTGTAGGTCCCGGGCTAATTAGCCCAAAGTGTGCGCAAAATGATTGTAGAGCGACAAACCAAACCAATACATCTGTGTTTCTTTTGAGAAAATTAACAATACTAAATTATAAATAGTTATTATCAATTGAAGAAGTTAATAAAATAACAATTCAGTAAGAAATTCGTTTAATACTATTTATACTCATAATACTATTCTAAATGTTTTTAATACATTATAAAGAATTTTAATGAATCCAAATGCTCTCCCTGTGTTGGTTTTCAAGAATTTGTGGTTACAAAATGAGGGTTTAATCTATTATGGGTTACGCTGAATACATTGCTGTTATAGTAAATGATCTTAGGACAAAATTCAACAACAATATATAACTTTTAAAATGCATGTATTTGTGGTATAAAAATAAAAATAAATTAAAATTTAGTTTAACTTTGAATACAACTGTTCACTACATTTATGTTTCTTTGGGAGAACTAATAATGCTAAATTATAAATAATTATTATGTATCGAAAAGGACAATAAGATAGCAATTTATTAATATATTCGTTTAATAATATTTATAATAGAATATATAATAATATTCTAAATATTTTTAATATATTACAAATTTTTAAATTTATTCCATATATTTTAACTTACAAGATATTTTATTTGTTGTTTGATTAATAATGAAGTTAATAATTATTAATAAATACTACGAGTAATTACTACGAATAATAATTATACCATAATAATCACTAAGAATCTTTTTAGAATTAGCTTAATAATTTTTTGTTAGAAATAAATCTTATTATTGTGCTATTATTTTGGGTATTTACATTTTTTTTATGTAAACAGGTACTTAAAAATCTGAATAATATTTATTTTTAAAAACTCAAAGTCAGTAAAATGGCATTTATATTAGGCATTAATGGCATTTATATTTTATTTAGGTATTTTAGCAAGGAAAATGTTTTTGCTACGAATAATTACCAGAAAATTGTTATTGAAATGCTATATTTTTTACAATAAAACTTTTCACTAACGTTGCGTAACTAGTTGTTAAAATAATGAACTTTGTCAACATTTTGGTAAAATATAATGCATAATAGGCTTATTGTTATTAAACAAAAGCATTTTTTACTACAAATCAAGTCAAATGAACAATGAAACATATAATTAGCTATAAAAATAATTTAATTAAAATGGTTTATTAAATTATAAAATGTCATTTTACTATGGCTAACGTACAACGTGATATTAATGAAAACATCATGTAATGCATCGTATGTTGTTATGACTAATCCTCAATGTCCAGCAGCGAGGGATGGTCACTTTATAAGTAGTCTACTCATGGAAGGAAGGAAGGGGTAGCTTCTGTTGTGATGGATCACCCGTAGGTAGAAGTCTGACTTGGCTCCGTGTCGCCTCAGAGACGCATGTTGCTTATCATCAGAGGCGCATGTTGCCACTGAGCAATAAGTTGGACATAATGTGTCTTAACGTAACATACGTCTTTAACAACAACGTCTTTGGCAACATGATTTGATGCATTATGATTGGAAATTGTGGCAATACTTTTACATTGTACATGACGTGAATTGGTATTACTATAACGGAAAGCGACCTGTTGGCCAATTGGCTAACGCTCTGGCCATTGGCACCACAGGCTTCAGGTTCGAATCCTAACGGAGGCATGGATGTTTGTGAATGGTTCGAAATCCGCGTTAAACTATAGGTCTTGGTCTAATGAGCCCAAAGTGTGCATAAAAAGGACCGTAGAGCGACAAACCAAACAAAAATATAACGGAAAAATACCGAAAAAAAATTCAATCTTTAAAGGGATATGATCTGTAGGTGGAAAATCTGTATTTAATAATTAGTATTGAACTTATAGGATATATTTAAAAATGAGAATTCCCCCTCCCGATTTTTAGTAAAGGACTAATCTTCCGTTAATAATTTCTGAGATATTTACGAATAGAATTAACCAAAGAGATCTAGTCAGATAGAGCTCCTTTTCAAGGCCAATCTCAGATTGTTTTAAACTTTTTGTGCGTAAAAAATACATCTTGTGAATGCCTTGGTGTGATTTTGAAATCCACTAAATTTGGTACATTTAGGCATTAATTGAATTTCTCACAATTGCACAGTTGCAAATGTTAAATGTACTAAATTTGGCGCATTGCCACTAAAAATGCATGGCGTGGCTTAAAATGCATGCCAAACTTTCTTGTTTTCAGCTTTATGCATAATTTTTTTAAAATCTCGCAGTAAAGTGGTAAAAATGTATTAAAATTATGTGCCTTTTCTTTTTGTTTTCAGTACCATGTAAGCCAGATTCTACCTGAATAAAGGCCATTGCATTCCTTGCCACTTCAATAAATACTCAGAAAGGTACGGAGCTTCCGAATGCAGAGCTTGCGGAGGAAAGCGAGAAACCTCGAAAAGAGCAACAAAGAGCAAACACGATTGCCATAGTAAGATTTTAAAAGGCCATATTATACACATACTTGCAGTTATAAGAAATAAAGTGATAAGGTAAAAAAGAGAAAAAAATTAAGTTTCATATGTTAAAAATACATTTAGTCCCTGATCATATTATTATTATTATGACCATTGTGTTAACAATTTCAATAATCAAGCAAATTTTAAAAGACAAATATTTTTTTCTTTAATTAATTATTAATTATATTATCAATTTAATTAATTACACATTATATTAATTATTAATTTTATAAATATTAATAACAATTATTATTATTCATTTAATTATAATTATTAATTAATTAATTTTTTATTATTATATTAACTCATCATCATCATCATCAGCAGCAGCAGCAGTCGCGCAACAGCCCCATGGTGAGCCAAGACTGTCTGCCTACTGGCAGATTCCGAAACATGAGATGTTTTCATTTTTACGGGGTAGGGTCTCATTTAGCACTACGCAGGGGGCACGTGTAGCTTGAAGATATGCTACGGACGCAAGTAACACTACCCCCACAACGCTCTACGATCCTATTAGACCGGGACCTGGTTTAAAGTGGATTCCGATTTCCACTACCACCACAAATATCCATGGTACCGCCAGGACTCGAACCTAAAACCTGTGGTATGCAGGGCCAGAGCGCTAGCCACTCGGCCATCAGGCCCTGTTTACTTGTTTGTAAATAGACAAAAGCAATACTGAACTAGAAAAAGAACTACAAAACAAATAAAATGAATATTTAAATTCACTGCAGTTGTAATAATTATCTGTTAAAGTTTTGATGCCATAAGTATTAACAAGTGCTTTATTAAAAAAATATAACATATTTAGAAGTTACACTTCTTGCAATTCGCAATGTAGAAGTTACTTTATTTGAAGCTAATGAATATATATAAGGAAACACAAGTGAAAAACTTGTTTTTTCAATCTAAGATATTTATATTTTTATTCTAAGTATAAGTGATTATTGTTTAGTTTTTAAAAAAAGATGTATATTTCAGTGTTGCCATTTAAAAGTTAAATTAAAGTGTTTGCCAGTAAAGAAAAACAATATTTCTGAATAATTCTATTTTTAAACTATATATCATATATTTCCATGAAATTAAAACATTATTTCTAGCTTTTTTTTTTGTAAAGATATAAAAACAATAGTGAACAGGAAAAAAAAAAAATGATTTATTTATTTACAAAATAAATAAAATGAATGTTTAAATTTATCTGCAATTGTAATACTTATCTGTCGAAGTTTCGAGGCCATAAATATTAACAAGTACTTTATTAAAAATATAACATATAACAGAAGTTACTTAACATATAAGACATAACAACTTCTTAATTGCAGAAGTTACTTTATTTGAAACTAATGAATATATATAAACAAACACAAGTGAAAAAAACTATTATTTTTTCAATCTAAGATATTCATTTTTTAATTCTAAGTATAGATAATTTTTTTTGTTTTATAAAAATAATTATAAATAAAAGAAAGATTAATGATTGAATAATAACTAAGAACTATTCATGCAGAAGATTAAAAGTTAATTTATACTTTTTAATTTCGCGTTATTTCGATTCTCTATTTGAAAAAAAAAGAAATAAAATGCATTGTTTGATTATAACATACTTCATAAAATTCTTACTTTATTAATTAAAACGGATTATAAACTTCTCATTTGAAGTAAAAAAAAAAATTTCATTCAAAATTATTTTTTTCTATTTTTTTTTTACTTTTTCACATATCTATGGATATTAAGGAAGTTTTCATAAAAAAAAAAAAAATAATTGAAGCATTAAAAATTTGTACTTCTCGAATATTAATAGTATTGTATTAATTTCTAAATTATAATTGATATAAAGCTCAGAAAAAAAGCATTTAATACTTCAATTTTTTAAATTGATTTGGAAAAAATGCAAGTCCGAAATTGAATAAAAATTTACATTTTCTCTTCAAAAATAATTTTTTGTAGGAGAAGAAAAGGAATATAGATAATAGCTAAGAACATTTTTTTTTTTTTGTATAGTTCAGTACATTTTTTTCTAAGTATATATTAATTTGATTCTAATAAAACAATTTTTGTTTCTTTAGTAGTGTAATTAATTTGAATAAAGGCATAAATATATTTTTTTTATTTTGCGAATATTTATTTAATGGAATTATAAATTCTGAGAATACATATATTAAAAAAATATTTTCACGTTTTTTAATTTAAAAGCATAGTAAATGAATTTTATCTATAATTAAAAAGTATTCATAATTGGAAAAGCATGTGTTTATAATTTAAAAGCTATTATTATTATAGCTGCTATTATTACTACTATATTAACTATTAATACTGAGAAGTTATTGTAATTACTTTATGTACTAACTATTAGTATACATAAATAAAATTCAATTTCTGCATCGGTTCGCAACTTAATCAAAATTAAAAGAATTATTTTTTATTTGAATTAAATATCAATTATTTTTACAACAAATTTACTACAAAATAAAATTAATAAAATATGCATAAACTTTTTGTTTGTACCGCTATTTAAAATATTTTTTTAAAATTCATTTTTAAACATTGTGTTTAAGAATTTAAAAATTAAAAATTTTTTTTTTGTGTATTAAGGTTTTAATTTTCGCCATTATATATTCGGTATTTAAATATTTTACTTTTATTGTTGCTTTTATAACATCAGCTATTTTCACCGGCCACAATCAACCAAACATAAAATAATGTATACAATGTTATATTTTTTTTATAAATTAAAAAAAGTTACTTTATGTGGAAATAAGTTTTATAATTTGCAGATATGCAAGGTGAATTAGAATTGATGTGTTAAACTTTTTATATTTAACATTTCGAAATCCCGACTTGTGGCCCAGTGGCAACGTGCATCGCTGGTGAGCATTAGGGCTGATGTTCAATCCGCTGGCGGCATTGTTATAAACAATATTTCAAAAACGAGGAGACTGGATAGTGACTGTGATGTTCAGCATCTTGCCTTGTTAATCAGGTTACCTGGTGGGAGTTTTCGGGTTTTCTCCCATACGATACGCAAATGCTGGATAGTTCTACCTAAAAGTCCTCCCGGAAGGCACTGCCCTCCTTCTTCAGCAAAACGGAGCCTAGTCAGTCTTCTATCTACTGGTGCTAAATCACAACAGAAGCTGCCCTTTTCCCTCCATCCATGAGTATTCTACTCATGGTTTGTCCTTCCCGGGTTGCCGGACACTGAGGATTAATCATAAATCGAAAATAATTTTTCATGGAACTATACATGAACAACGTTAAGCATGTCTGACATTGACTAACAATTGTTTAACGCTCTGGCTTTTGGTACCACAGCTTCAGGTTCGAATCATGGTGGTGGCATAGATGCTTGTTGGGGGTTCGGAATCCACTTTAAACTGTAGGCCTGTTTGGCCCTCGTATGCACAAAGTGACTGTAGAGTGACAAACCAAACCAATCGTTAAGCACGAGTCTCAAAAATGAAAACTACATAAATAGATAAATTTCCTAAAAAAATTTTTTGCCATAAAACCAAGGGTAACTCAAATTTATAAATGTTTAAGCGATAAACAATTCCTCTTATTTTACAATTAAAAATAGGGCCTGAATGGCCTAGTGGCTAGTGCTCTGGCGCTCGGTACCACAGGTTTCGTGTTCGAGTCCCAGCGGTGCCATGAATATTTGTAGGGGTTCGGGTTCCACTTTAAACCGTAGGTTCCGATCTAATAGAATCGCAGAGCGTTGCGGAGGCATTGTCACTCCGCGTCCGCGGCTTGTCTTCAAGTTACACGCTCCTGGGTCACGCGAAGTGAGTACGTCTGTGCAGCGCTTGCCTTAAGGCATCCAAGACCAAGCTGTCTAAGTGTTTGCCAGCTGCATTAGAAAAAAAACAATTAAAAATGAGGAAAAGTGATCTCACAGTTTCATTGATGGTGACAAAGGTTTTGGCATGATGGGTATTATTATTGTTATTTTTTATTTATTAGTTTTTTCATTTATTTATTTTCTGTACATCATTGACTTTGGGTTTCGGTAATGCATGCATCGACAGTCCATCTGTTACAATGGCGAAATGATGCGTCCTGGAAAACTTTCGGTAGTAGGTGGTCTGCATTTGCGTATCTTACAGATAATTTTCGCTAAGTATTAAAGCTTGATTGCCGATGCAAGACATTTTGAAACCATAGAATCTTCATATTTTTGAAAATAATGAGAGTAACGAACGCCGCTAGTGGATTCGAATCTCAGACTTCTTGCTGTCAAGCTGCATGCGTTATTACTAGATTACGAATAGGAATTGGTTCATATAAACAACCATAATTTTATAAGGAAATGTTTAATTTGATTGATTTAAAGGGGCCAGCTATTATTTATTATGAACGCCATAGAAAGGGAAAAGATAAAATGAATCATTGAACTATGTGTAAGGCATAATTTTTCTATTATAATATTTCTCAACATCAAAAAGCTATAGAATTTGAGGAAAAATAAATAATATTTAATTGTTTGTTTGTTTCTTGTCCCATTTAGTAGATAGCAACATTTAAATCAAGTCCATGAACCCGTGTGGTCCCATGGAAGGAGGTAAAGGAGGGCAACTTTTGTTGTGATGGAGCACCCGTAGGTAGAAATATGACTTTGCTCCATGACTTGGAAGAAGGAGAGGGCAGTGCCTTCTGGAATTACATTTGGAGGGAATTACTCGCTCTTTACGTATCGTTTGAGGAAACACCGAGAATATCTCAAAGGAAGTCCGACGAATGAGGCAATATGTTGAACCTTCCAATAGGCCCTCGAGCCTCCTCGTTTTTAAAACTGTGTCTAGAACAAAAGTCGTAAGCGTATGAGCCTCAGCCCTAATGCTCACCAGCGACGCGTGTTGCCACAAAGCCATGAGTCGCTCAAACAATATACATATACATTTCTATTTTTTTTTTTTTTAAATATTAGCCCCCCATATAACAGGTGGGCTGAAAAGTTCCTAGGCTGACACATAGATGGCTCTACTAGTATTAAATCCATATGATTTTTAGTTAGCTCTAACCTTCAAAAGACACGTGTAGGAATTTGACAGCTGTTGCACTATTAGTATGTGAGTTATAGCATTTTAGTGAAGTTATAGCATTTTTAGTGTTCATCACGTGCAGTCCACTCGGCTGACTGTCGAATGGACTCGGTGTGAAATGATGGAGCCATGTTTCATCCATTGTCACATATCGACGCAAAAATTCGGGTTTATTACGATTGAACAGCTCCAAACACTGCTTAGAATCATCATTCGTTGTTGTTTTGGTCGATTGTGAGCTCGCGCGGCACCCACTTTGAACAGAGCTTTCGCATATCCAAATATTCATTCACGATATGTCCAACACGCTCCTTTGATATCTGTAGTGTCTCAGCTATCTCAATCAACTTCCTTTACGGTTATCAGAAATTATTTTGTGGACTTTTTTTGATGTTTTCGTCGGTAACGGCCTCTTTGGGGTCCACTGCGTGCATCGTCCGCGGGTGCTCATTTCGCCTCATTTAAATTTAGCAAACCCTTCTCTGCTGTTGATTTTCCCGGTGCAAAGTCCGAATAATGTTTATCAAGCCAACCCTTGGCTTCAAGAGTATTTTTCGGCAAAAAGCAATGCTTTATTAACACACGAAATTCCTTTTTATCCATTTCTTCAAACTAATGAAAGTTGCTTCACTAAAAATGCTACAACTCACATACTAATAGTGCAACAGCTGTCAAATTTATACACGTGTCTTTTAAAGGTTAGGGCTAACTAAAAATCATATGGATTTAATACTAGTAGTGCTACCTATGTGTCAGCCTATGAACTTTTCAGCCCACCTTTTATACATTTCTCATAAACTTTTCAGAATTCTAATTTTGCAATCTTTTTTTTTAAATTTTTAAATAAAATTCTCGAAATAAAATACATTATAAATTTTATGGAAGGAATTTCCCTTCCTTCACAAATTGAATCCTTCCACGAAGCTAAAATTATATGTCTTTAAATGTGTTGTATTGAATGATTCTAATTGTATGTTTGTCCCAACCCACTTACAATTTGGCTGCCCCACCTGCACACTATAAATTCATAAACAGACGAAATTTGCAATTGATAAATAACTAATGAATGAATTAATAACAAATTTATAGTATTTTAAATGTAATTTTTGTTAAAATTGTAAATATTTGTAAAGATTTTATTCTAATAGCATAAATTATTATTATTAAGATATAGATGCATTTTAAAATTTAATTATATGCAATAGATTTCAATCAATCAATTATTATTATGATAGATTAATTATGTTGAAATAATTATATGTAATAATTATTTTATCGAATAAAGATATACACTTTATTTATATTTTTGTATAAAGCCTTCATTATGTGAAAGTTTCGTTAAATATTTAATTATATAATTAACAACATTTGCTTTGTAACAAAAATTTTTAACGGATTAATATTCTAACTGTACTTAATTTGAGAAGGAAATAATTTAAATTGTTTTCATCTTATATAAAGATTGTTTTTATCTTATTTTAAGAAAAAAATATTAACGTACTAAATTTAGTGTACTGTCAGAAGTGGGGTTCGAACCCACGCTCTCTTTCGAGAACCAGAGCTTAAATCTGGCGCCTTAGACCGCTCGGCCATTCTGACTTACCATATACATGCTTTTATAATAATTAAATCTAATTAATAAACAAAATTAAATATAGATTGTATGATAAATTCGTAAAGGAGATAATTGAATAATTACAGAAAAAAATATGGCACAAGTCATAGATACATTTTATTAATTAAAAAACATAAACAAAAATAAAAGATAATTTATATAAAATAAAAAAAAAATTTTTTAAAATGAAATTTTAAAAATATGTGTTTAGATTTAAAAATATACCAATGAAATAAATTTTCCAGCGATTTTCCTGTAGTGGTTTATATTCTTCTATCTTTATTATTTTTAATTATTATTATTATTATGTATAATTTCATATTGTTTTTAAAGTTGGTTGATTATTATTATTATTATTTGTGTTATTCAAAGAATATGTAATTTGTAAAATCTAAATATTATTTTATTTTTATTTTGTTGAAATCATTATGCATAATGATGCAAGATAAGGAATAATTATTTTTTGTTTGTTTGATTTGATTTTAATTTTTGTTTTTTAGAAAGTCAAAAGTTGGCTTTTCCTCAATAGATGGCGCTACCATGCCGAATAATAAAATGTAATGATTTTTCCCCAAAATTTTCGGAATAAACTATTACGACAAAATGCATTTCCTTCTTTACCGAAAATGCTTTGTTTTTCATTTTAATCCTGTTGTTTCTCATTACTGTAGCAAGCCGCATAAAACAAGTTCTTCGATATAAAAAAAAAAAAAAATTGTGTTGTTTTTGGTCGCAGGAAAAAGTGCGAGTTGTGGGGCGAAAAGAAAAAGAAAAAAAAAGTGAGAGAGAATAGAAAAGGGAAGGTTTAAAAAAATTTTTTTTTTTTTTTTTCTGGAATGCTTGCCGTTGATCATCATGCACAGAACTTTTCTCTTCCTATGCGGCGATTATGAAAAATAAAGGAAAAGACGTTGGTTACATTTATTTCCTTTTTTTTTTTTTTTTTCATGCAAAGCCTTTTGATATTTTTAGACTTCTTCCTTGTTTACTAACCCTTTTATTTTTCTTATTTTTATATTAAATTTTCTTTTTTTTTTCAGTTGAAGGACGAATAAATTTCGTATACAAAAATCGCGTAGAAAAAAAAAAAAGTAATAAAAAATGGCGAACGAAGCGTTGTTGTTTCCGTTGACAATCATGTTAAAAGAATTTCTCACGCTAAAAGTTGCACTTGACTGAACATTTTTCTTGTTTTACATAATGAAATGTTATTAATTAAGCAGTTACGTCTTTTTGTTGATTTACATAATTTTGCTGATTTAATAAACATTTTTTTTTTTAAGGCTGTAGTACTTTAATTTACTTCGTCTACCTCATCAACGTAATATTTAATTTTCGAATTAATTCTTCAAGAATTTCATTAAAATATTTAACTGTGATGTTTATTTTCTTAACATTAAGTAACAGTTATTTCAGGAAAAATTAACTAATAAGAATTTTCGAATCGAGTTTTTAAAATTTTTTTTAGATTTAATCATGTTTAAATACACTGTGTTTTGCCAGATATAGCATTTGTTGAAAAAAAAAAAATGAATTTACATTTATAATGATATATATTATCATGTATGACCATGATGCTGTCCTGGTTAGGGTCCATGTCTCATGTTATCTGAAAATGAGCGTCAAGCAAAAAAACTCCTATGCAAATTTTGGCGGAAAATGGTATTTTTGGGCCCCTAACTCTAGAAATGATTCATGAATAACGTTAATCTTCAGGAATTTTCTGGAGAATTTAGCTTCTGCTTGAAGTGTTTTGTAGTACGGTTTTGAATCACTTTTCATGTTTTGGCCATGGATTTTAAACATTTGTATATCCAATGGCTGTAAGTACTCGTAGTGCGTTGATCAATTCCTTCTTTTTGAAGTTTCATATTTATCACTTTTGGCATTTTACCATGTCTATTGAGCTGTATTGGAATACTTCATTCTTCATTTATTCCTAGAATTTCAAACTTTAATATATTCTTTTGGCTTTTGAATGTGATAACTTTTCTTATAGAATTTGGAATACTTCATTCTTCATTTACGATAACATTTATCTTACTTTTGTATATTCTTTTAGAGATACTTGAACAATTTATTCTTCATGAAGTTCTTCATCTATTTATCATTACTATTATTCATGTGGCTATTGAATTTGGCCCTTCTTTAGTATTCTAATCAATTGTTTCATATATCTCTTGCATTATTAAACATTGTTATATTCCTGAGTTTATCCATCCGTTCTCAAATGTTCACACATGACAAGTGGAAATTTGCCGAGCAGATTTCAGTTGTTTTTTTTTTTAAATTCAGTTAAAAGAAGAAACAAATATCTTTATTTTAGTACATTGAATTGTGAAAGGGTGAAAATAGGGATAATTATGATAGACACAAGTTATGTAACAATTATTTATTGTATTTTTAGTTGCATAGGGACAAACATCAAAAGTTAATTACAAAATAAAAGAAAGGTGAGACTTTCAAACATACAAGGTAATTCTTATGCAAGACACTACTGAGGAATTATGCTATTGTAAATGTTGAAGAAATTTATGTTTTTGAACTTTTAAGTTAGTAAAGTTAATGTGCAGTTAAAAAACTTGTGAAGTTCTATTGACATATAATACAATTAGTAATAAAATGGATTTTGCGAAATAATTCAATATTCTAACACAGGGATGACAACTCGCGGCCCGCCTTGAATATTTTTCCTGCCAGTGAGATTTTTCCCACTTTTACAAAATATATTTATTTTATAATAGCCAAAATAGTGAAAATCAATGTATTAAAAAAATATATTGTGTGTGCATCCATATATTCAAAAATTATCCATTTCCAAAGTCACCCACAAGGTCATTTGGGTTGGCCACACCTGTTCTAACACATAATACAATAACTTATACGAATATTTGTTGAAAATTAATTTAATGCAAAAAATATTTAGATTTTGTTTTTTGAATGTCCCTGTTTAAACATTTGAGTTAATGGTACTGTGATATTAGCAATAAAAATTAAAAAAAAAAAAAAATTAGTATCAAAAACTAAAATAATTAGAATATTTCTATATTAATATTTAATTATTTTTAAATTAGAATCAAAAACGAATTCAACATAAAGGATTTTCTACACAATTTCATTTCTGCTGTTAAAATAATTTTTTAATTATAAATACAAGAATCATATATCAATTTTCGATCACAAACCAACAAGAAAAAGAATTTATTCTTGAAAACTTACTACTAAATACGACTACACACAAGAGCAAAACTAGAGTTTATAGTCCACAACTTTAGATAAAATAAAACGAATTTCGTTGAGAATTGCGAAGTAAGCAAAATTATAGCTCATGCAATACCTATTTGCCATTTTGTTTCGAATAGAATCTGATTTAATAGAATTTATTACTTAACATTAACAGTTGAAAACATAGTATGAATATATTTCTCAAATCTAACAATATTAGGAATAAGTTTTATTCTACAGATTGATATTTACAATAATAATAATAATAAAAAGACTAGAAAATGGTAGTGTTATGACATTAGACAGAAAGCAAATAAGACAAAGGTAAACCAAAATGCATGCAGATTGTAGAATTTTCTTGGTTATATATTTATACAGGTTTTCGTAAACCGTTTCTATAAAAAATAAAAGAGATGTTAGTATTAATTAAGAGGATTGGTATTCAAGTCTGAGGATCACATTCTTCTCTGAGCATCAGAAAAGCGTAAACTTAACTATACAAGTTGATCTTTGAAGAGTATAAAGAAGTGAATTAACGCATTCTTAAACAATCTAATCAATCCCTTTTATCAATTAGGGTTGACTAGTTTTTTACTATCTAGATAGTCAGCCTTATAGTCTTGACTAGTCAATTTCATCAATCCCATAGTCAATCAGGTTAATCTCATTTATTCAGACCAAAGAAAGACTCAAATAGATGTTTAAATGGCTCCTTAAGGTGTACAATTCACATGGGCGAATGAAATACTACAGCTTATCCTCTCAAAAACTCCTGAGATCTTGTCACGATTATTTCTACGAGATCTTCCATGAAAATCACAGTCTTCTCGTACACCAAAATCTGAATGACATTCAATGACTTGGATGAACGAATACATAACTACTTTTTTTATTCTTGTGAATTTGATCTGGTTGTAAAACAAACTTAGTATAAAAAAATATTTGAAAATTAATAAATTATCTATAATTAAAAGGTAAAATAAAGATATCTCTATTAAATAAATTACTTTTTAAAAAATATTTTTATTTACAGATATAATTAATATAATCTTCTCATCTTTTCAGTTGAAGGTTCTACATTTTTTGTTGCTCTTCTATCCGTAATTTTTCCGATTTTTCTTCCCTTGTCACATGTTGTTGCTGGTAAGATAATGAATTTTGAATTCTAAAATATTAAAAGACATTAAACATATATTTAACTTATGACCTATGTCTTTGAATTAATGGCATGAAATTGTATTTAACATATGATTACATAATTTATGTCCTCGATGTAATGGCATGCAATTATGCAGGATAACTGGAAAATATTTGGTCAAAATATAATGGTTGACAGAGGAAAATCAAAATAAATCGTTTTAATTTTGCTATAGAATATGTGCATGGAAATGAAGTTCTTAGGTGATAAAAAACACTTTAGTTATTCAGAAATAGAGAAACTTGTCTATTCAATAGTTTACTTGAGATTAAAAAAAAAATTGTAGCCGTAATACTCATTTGTGGAAGCATTAAAATTCGCATTCTACAAGGCCGCATGCCTAACTACAGTAATTCCACATTTAAGTGTGGACTATTATTAATTGTGAGGGCGGTTATTGGGGTGGTGCAGCTTGCTTAGTGCGCACGTCTTATATCTTCGCGTAAGGACTTTGTCGGAATATATAGCCGATGTTCCTTGTCTTATATCTTCACGTAAGGGGTTTTGTCGGAATATATGGCCGATGTTCCTTACTCTATTTAAAGAAGAATTTAGTTCCAGCAGGATGGTGCACCTGCACACTTAGCTTTGATTTCAAGAATTGTCTGCACATTACTCAGGGGAACTACTATATTAGTCCAAGAGGAATTATTTCTTTTATCACAGTGATGAGAGATATTAGTGTATTTAAATTCTAATTTTTTATAATTACATTTTATAAGGGCCTCAGAAAGATAGCATGTATTAACTGCCATTAACTATGAGACGGTTTGCCGATGCAGGGTATGTCTCTAGCACGTTCAAAATTTTTGAAAATGTACGGTGATCCATTCACCAAAGATGGGAAGCTGTCTTAATGTGTATGACACTTATGAGAATCTACTATAAAAACAAAACTCATTAAATTGTTTGACATATTTAATTCAACTGGTCTTTGACATACTCATTCAAATTTTTTTCTTAGCCACTATTGTATAAACACAATTTTTTGCCACATGTTTTATAGTAAAAATAGTTTTGTTACTATAAAACATGTGGCAGTTCTACCACTATAGGCCATTTATCCAAATATATTTCAAACAACTTTTATGCACAGTTTTTTTCATTTTTTTCTCAATAGAAATTTTCCATTTTTTGCAGGATAATACGGCGTTATGCAAAGAGAAACAGTAATGGGTTCTTTAACCACTAAGGTCGTATTATGCTCAAAAGGAGGAAGTAGGGGAAGGTAGCGAACATTCCCACATAACGAGTTACATGACAGGTTCAGAGACCGAGCACGAACACGAACCCGAGCAAAAGTAAAACCGTCATCTGTCATGGCCTACTTGGGGTCCGGGTCGAATCTTAGATGATTACACATTTCGCAGAGAAATGGATGAAATTAGAAAGCCGACCATCAAGGCAGCAAACATACCACCTCCACCAGCTATGCCTTCAGAGTCCATGATGAAACGTGCAACAAGAAATGCTCCTCCTTATGGTATTTTTTCACTATAACAATTTTAATCTTTCAAGACATACTATTATTTTTTACTTATTTTACTTATTCAACTTACTCTAGGTTGAATTTGAAACATGATTTTCTGTTTATTTACTAACAATAGGCTTGCAAAAATACAACGAAGGCATGCAATGATTTTTACAGGGTTTTCTATTAATACCGCATAAACTGAGTAGGGCGAAAATACCCGCTCGAAGTTCATGAAAATAACCAGAGAATTTCTATGTCTCAGAAAACATCTATATAGAATACCTGCTAAGATGTTTGGTTCCGAGAAAAACGTGAAATAAAAAGTATGATAGCACAACTGGTACACATGTAAAAATTTTTTATTAAATCATGTGAAACCACATGACAAATGAAAAACAAAATTATTTGAACAAATCAAAATGAAAATAAATATTTTACCCTTAAGGTCGGATTGGTTTAGTTTGTCGCTCTACTGTCATTGTTTGCACACTTTAGGCTAATTAGACTGGGACTGACCTACAGTTTAATGTGGATTCCAAATCTCTAACAAAACACCCAAGCCACGGCCAGGATTCGAAGTTGAAGCCTGTGGTACTAATAGCTAGTGCGCTAGTCAATTGGTCATCGAACTGTTGTTAAGATCGGAGGAATAGTTTAAAAGAGAGATGAACGAGGGGTGTTTATAATAATTGAACAATAGTCATTGGATTCGCGTTGCTTGAAACTATCAGTAGTCTTTGCATAATAATAATGAATGTTCGATATAAATATGTATAATAATGAATGTTCGATATAAATATGTATAATAATGAATGTTGGATATAAATATGTATAATAATGAATTCGGTTTATGAATATTGCAATTTGAATGGGGTGACCATATACAAATTACTAGGAAGTTTACCCCTCTCTCTTTTTATCACGACATCATCCCGAGGCTTTTCACGTCAGCTGCAGAGAGAGTCATAGTTGTTTTGTCGCTAAGATCTGTAGACATGACTCTTTAAGAGTTTTTCCTAAGGGCACATCTGAAGGTATTAGTAAATTGATTTTCAATTGCTACAAAATGAGGATTGCTCGTCTGCTTGTTGCCGTTACATTTTGTAAGGTACAAAATTCATTTTTATTTTCCACGATACAAAAATTCGAGAACCTTTCCATGCAAACATCGTATCATATGCATTTAGCTCTTCCTTGCATTGTGAAGGAGTAAATTTAAACAGAACCGAATGTGATGCCATACTTTTTCTTTCCCACTTTTCTTGAAAATTACGTGTCGGTGTAGAGATATGGTTCTTTTTGGATAACTTTTATATGCCCCGATGATTCTTACAGAGCACAGACCGAACACAATATATAAATCTGTATACATGCAAAAACCCACAATACCAGTAAAGGAAACAGGCAATCACACAGTGAAGTTCTTTCATGTGTCCTGCAATTTCTTTTTGTATTTAAAACTGAATTATAGTTAACTACAGCAACTTTTGTGCACTGTTTTAGATGATTAGTTTTATTGATTTATGCATTATTTTCAATATTCAATAGATATATTTCAATCCAGAAAGTTTTCAAGTGAAACCAATCTTCAAGTTATGCCTACATATGAGAATGCATCTGTAAAGTCCTTTTATTAATGTGTGTTGTACCTCGAAAATGAAATCCAGAATTTCATCCTGTGAGCATGGGATCTATTGTAATTTATTATCACGAAATTTCATTGAAGCGAGAAGAAAAACCGACTTTAGTAAAGAGAAATTTCGAATATTCCTTTAATACAAGGATGAGAAAAAACATGCATCAAGTACATTTAGTGTTGCATCCAATATTTCTTTTGCATGTTGTGTGGTGGGATAAAGCAAAAAGGTGGGTTAAGCAGTGGGAAAAAAGCAAAAAGGTTTATTAAACAATATACAGAAATATCATGTGAGCATTTTAGCTTATTCTTCTACCTCATTCTTTTAGAGGATTCAATGTTATGTGGACCAATTTTATGTGTATACTGTTTGAAAAGTACACCGATATCATACTTATAAGGTACAGAGACATATTACAAAACCCATAATTAATTAATATTGATGATTTTAAAATTTTAACTGTTACATTTTCTGTTATTGTTTGCTCTTTTAAACATTTTAAAAAATAAAATAAACAAAATGAAAATCGTTTTGTATTATCTCGCATAATTATATAATATTATAGAAATATAGGTTTTAAAAATATTAAAATTTTCTTTATTCGCATTGAATTTTAATTAAACTAATTTTTAATCAAATGCTTATAAATACATGATATTGTAAAAAGCAAATTTAAAATGTTAGATTTAAAAATTTAGTTGTGATATCGAATCTATTACTTAGCTAATAAAATAGAAATAATTGTTGATTAATATTAATATTTTTACAGATTCAAGAAACCGTAACCAAAAGAATTTACTGAAAATTCAAAAGACTGTTTTGAAATAGACCATGCTAAAACAACGTGGATTTATGACAATAAAACCGTGTTTTTAACTGTGGAATTCCGTTTTTTGGTTATTAAATAAAAGTTTTTTTAATTTATTAAATTGCATTGTATCTTTTTAATTAAAAATATAAAATATTCAATATTCAAAAAATATTTCAATGCTTCATACAAAAAAAAAATATTTCTTTTTTTTTTGAACATCTTTGGTTTTTAATATCGGTAGGCCTCATGTACCACTAACAGTCCACTAATGGGGAAAGCAGCGTCTTCCTGGTGAGCATTTAAGGGAAATTGTATCATATTTGCGTGTCATATATGACTAAACCCCCATCAGGAAGTCTGACTATAGATACGTGACTCTTTACACATATTGCCACAATCACATCTACAGTGATAAGTAGTGATCAGTGACAACAGCGTTGCCAGTGGATTCAAACCCTGGCCCTGCCTGGCCCCTTGCCTGTACATGCTGCCACTGAGCCACAAATCTGTCTCGTTT
Source organism: Caerostris extrusa (assembly GCA_021605095.1). NCBI lineage: Eukaryota > Metazoa > Arthropoda > Arachnida > Araneae > Araneidae > Caerostris > Caerostris extrusa. Next base: position 20,917 of record BPLR01013566.1, read on the forward strand.
GAATCTTATAAAAATAATTTCTTTAGGGGTAATTTTCAATTCTTATATCGGAAATTTTATTTAAATTTAATTATCAATAAATAATTCTCGCAGTTAAATGTGTAAAGATAAAAAAGAAAAATGATTAAAAAATTTAATGCAACAAAAAAGAAAATCAAAAAATTTCTAAAAATTAAAAAAAAAAAATTTTCCCATAAAAAAGATAAAAAAATAAAAATAAAAATAATAATAAAAAAAAATAATAATAAAAATAAAAAATAAAAATAAATAATTAAAATAAAAAATAAATCATTAAAATATAAAAATAAAAATAAAAAATAAATGAAATAATAATAAAAAATAATAAAATAAATAAAATAAAAAAAATAAAATAACAAACAAATAAGAAAATTAAAAAAGTTAAAAATTTCTCATAAAAAATTTAAAAAAAGTTAAAAATTTCTCAAAAAATGTACAATTAAAAAAAAAAAAAAAAAAAAAATTTCTCCTAACAAAAATAAAATTTATTTTAATATTTTTGAAATATTTGAATCAAATCAAATATTTGAATTTGCCAGTAATACAAAACATTTTTCGGTATTTTTTCCATAAAGTGGAGCGTCAGTCAAAATGCACTTAAGTAAGCCAAGGATTTACTAGCAAATCACGCCAAATATCATAATTCATTATGATTGGCGATGATTTGGCACACTTGACATCTACTTGCTGAAAAAAAAAATTTTTTTTCTTACATTTATTAACTAAATGTTCAGTAGTTGCATAAAAATGATACTCTCTGTTGTTGTAACATTCATGTTTAGTTCAAATCCAAAAGCATCTTGGGAAAAGTTAATTTTATTTTTGAAGAACTTAATTAATTTAAGAACAATTTTATAGACTTTCACAGAGGAATTTTCTTAAAAAAAAGATCAGTGAGATTAATCATTTTTTGGCACACTATTTTTTAAATTTTATTATTTTTATCTACTTCAAAAAAAGTTATTAGTTTCAGTTATAATTAATTAAATATTTCACTTAGTTTCTCTAGTAAAAGTATTATGTGACTTTTAAAAAATATGTTCACTTACATTACTGAATAAAATATAGTTAAGAAAATTCAGTGCAGAAAATAATTATTGTTTACGCCCTATAATGTTTATGATGCACAGTGTATTATAGAAAATTTAATTTACTCTTTTATGACATAAATATTTTTTAATCATTATAGAGAGAAATATTAATATTTTAGTAACTGCCATAAGAAGGTATAAAATTAAAATTAACGTACAGGAAAACTGCCTGAAAACTTATACCAGTAAAAATAAAAATAGATAATAGTTGCTTGTGCAAATAATGTTTATAAAATTTCATAATATTCTTAGAAAGTTTGAAAATAACTTGTAAATAAAAAAAGTTTGCATTTTCTTGTAAGAAACAAATTTAATTTTTCATAAAAATATCACATGTTAAAAACTTACTTCTTTATTGATTTACGAAAATTATTAAAGATATTATTTTCGAAAAGCAGCTATTAAGTCATTTACTTCTACGTGTGATGGCCAATTGGCTAGCTCTCTGGCCGTTGGTACCAAAGGTTTCGGGTTCGAATCCGGTGGTGGCATGGATGTTTGTAGTGGTTCAGGAATCCACTTTAAGCTATGGAGTCCCAGCCTCATATGACCGTAGAGTCACAGAGCCCACTCAGTCTTTTTCTCAACCCCATCATTCCCAAACTGTAAAAGGGGCAACTCAGCACAGTGGGTGGTAGTAGTGGTTCTAAATCCCGTTGAATTGTAAGCCCGATATAATTAGGCTAAAGTATGCAAAAAATAACCGTAGGACGTCAAATATATATAAGAAAAATGTACAGTGTGTTAATATGTAGTCGCTTCAGCATTACCCAACGTGCATCACGGACTTGGATGTCATTTTCCGTCAGAAAACTGGAATAATCCATCGCATTTAACAATACAGTTGGCTTAATGTGCAACTCATGCCAAATCTGTTGTAATTTCGATTCAAAATATCCCTGACAGCCGAATTCACTTTTTTATGCCGTTTGCAGCGTCATCTATTGATATACTTTGGAACTTTTTTTTCTGATGCAATACTATTTCGCTTTCTTTCAAATATCTTCAGTTCAAATTTGAACTCATTGTGACGATTATTTCTTTTTTTTTTTTACAGCATTTTTGAAAAATGGACTTTAATGATAATCACTCTGTATATATGCTCTAGTATAACTTAAAAATTATAATACTTCAAAGTTAATTTTTTTTTTTTTTTTGAATTTATTATTTCGTTTCAAACATTGAAAGCCAAAAGTTACAGAAAAGACTTTTAATAATTAGTTTTTAATAAATAAATTTTTTTTGTTAGCTTAGATTTTCGTGCCACCAGATAGTGGGTCTTAAAATTGTTTGGTGCCATTAGGTAAATTATTTAAAAAATAAGTGAAAAAAATTACAGTATTACTTCAAAAATAAATTAAAAAATAAATAAATAAATAACTAAATAAAAATTAAAAATAAATATAAAAATAAATAAAAAAATAAAAATAAAAATTAATATAAAAAATAAATATAAAAAAAAATAATCACATTAAAGGTGAAAAAAAAATATTGGGAACTCAGGACAATTTTATTTAGACAATTTTATTATTTAATGTGAGCTATTTAAAATCTCAAGCTTCTAATTTTACACAGATTTTTTTTTTTTTAATAAAATTTAACAAAAAAAAAAAAAAAAAAGATTTATTTTCTGTAAACGTCGCGTCGTATAAGTTTTAATTAAAAATTCTTTTATCTCTTATTGCTATTTTGTATAATAATATTTTTATTTTTATCAAATGTAAACAATAAAATCTGAATTTAAAGAAAACAATTAAAGTACATCAAAATCAAGAGAAATGAGATCTGTTTTCTTTTAGAATTTGCCATGTTTAAATAACAAATAACACAACCGAAAATTTGAAACAATAATGTCTACAATAAGACAAAGAACTTTCAATACAAAAAGTTTAATCAGACAGTATTTTAAAACTGAAATTAGAAACAATTGAAAATACGAACAACTCGCCATTGTATAATAGAAACAAAGATTTCAATGCAAAAGTTTAATCAGATAGAAATTTAAAATTCAAATTATAGAAACAATTGAACATGTAAATAATTCACAATCTAATTATATTTTTTTTAATAAATGATTCACAATTTAATTTTTATTTAATTTTATACATCAGGCTAAGTACGTTAAACTTTTGTGCTAAAAAGAAGCTAAGCTGGTTACCTTTTTGAATATATACATTTTAAATAAATAGATAATACTGGTAATATTTAATTTTACTGTAATTAAATAAATGTTAATATTTTTTTTTTTCATTTGTCTCTCTGATTCTGTTAGACAGCGAAGATATATTCATTTATGGAAATTTTAATCATGAACTATTTAAATCAATAGATAAATATTTTTTCAAGCAGAACTATTATTTAATGATTATAGAAGATAAGCGTAATTATTACATCAGAACAGTAAATAATCAAGAAGAAAATTCTATTCTAATTTTTATATTTTGCAAGACTAATTTTAACTACTGTTTTAATGAGAATTTTAATTGACAGTGGAAAAATATTAAAGGAAAACCTTTTTTTCATACGAATAATTTTATTTAAATTATTAAACAAGAACTAAATGAAAGATAATTTATTTTTATTACAAAAATGGTTTATATATATATCTCTTATATATCATATATATTTATCACTATATCACTTTTACTTATTGTATCAATGCATACATATATATATAAGGTGATTATAATTAAAGTCCCACTTTCAAAATGCTGTAAAAAAGGAATCACTCATCATGATAAGTTCAAATTTGAACTGAAGATACGTTTAGAAGGGAAAACGATACATCAAAAACAGTTTCAAAGTTTATTAATAGATGGCGCTGTATGCGGCATAAAGAAAAGAAAATTCGTCTGCCGAAATTACAACGTAACAATTAAATAATTTAACAATTAAATCTAAATTACAACGTATTTGCATGAGTTGCACATTAAACCAACTGCAATATTCAATGTGCTTGATTGTTTCGGTTTTTTGACGGAAAAATGACTTCCAAGTCATTCAGCTTTTGCGACACTGTTAGTGAGTCCCATCTACTATACGATAAGGTCATACCAAATTGGATGAGGAAAATTGTTTTGGAACTTTTTTTTGTGGTGCCATACAGTTTCTTCCTTCTTCAAGTATCTTCAGTTCAAATTTGAACTCATTGTGGTGAGTAGTTCTTTTTTACAGCATTTTGAAAGTGGAATAATTATAATCACCCTGTATATGCAATCAATAAAATTGTTGAAAATTGTTGTTACTTATTGATTATATATAAACGATTAAACAATTATATAAATTTTTAATAGTATGATTAATTATATATATATATATATGTATGTATATATAAACAATATGTAAAAGTACTACGGTTTTATATATTTTATATTGTATATGGTATTGATAACATATTGATATTTAATAATAAATATTTATATAATTTTTAGTGATATTATTTTAATCCATTATTTAATATTTTAATAATATAATTAATTTATATTTATATATATATATATACATATAAGAAAAAAAAATTTCCAACAAAAAGAAATAATTTTAATTTAATTATTAAACAATAATTTTATTTACAAAGGAAATAAACAGAAAACCTTTCCTTTTATTTTACAATAGCATTTTTCTCGCAGCTGCTCTAGGGAGGTTTTTGATACAATTCAGTTTTAAAACACATTCAGTTGGTGGTGATAAATGTTCCACGTTTACTGCCACATTTCGGAAAATGGCGTTTTTTTTTTTTCTCGCGGCCTGTGTCTATAGCCACTGAAGGATTCCTATTGTCAAGAAATGTGGCATTGATGGCAGCCATGTTAGGCCTCACTCTATTACGATAAGCCACTGAGCTACAGTTAGGTCTAAAGCTACAGGAAATTGAAGTGATTCTTTTTTCTACCACTCTCTCCCCAACGAAGGCTAGAATTCGTCTTATGGATTTCTCGAAGCCCAAAAAGCACATGGCTTATGAGTCAATTTTAGTTTCGAATTACTCTGCAATGCCGGCGCCTTTTTATTACTTGTAGAGAACGTTTTTCTAAATATATTTTGTTCCAAAAAGTTGTTTGTGCTTCAAGAGACTGCTGAGAAATTTTAGAATTTATTACTTAAACAAGAAATTTCGAAAAGAATTATAGAATGAGTTGGGACAAGTATGTAAATTGGATATTATTCTAAATTTTGTCATATAAGAGTCCTTTCGTAAAAAAAATGAAAAAAATAGGACTTGTACTATGCACTATATTTATATATAGCAATGCAAATATTATATGACGTAAATATTTATACTGGTGCCATCATGAATAATACTTGATTTAGCAGTTTTTATTGTGAACACAATTTTGTTTATTTATGGAGATAACTAAAAACTTTTGAAGACCCGAAACCTTCAGGCACCGAATCAGATAATATCATTGCAATGCCAATATTCTAAATTTAATTCGGTGATCTAACGAAAATATTAAATATCGTTGGCTAAAAATATGACAAATATTTATACTCTGCATCATAAAAATATTTGTACTATGTATACAAATAAAATTTTGTTTACTTATTACGCAACTTTTATCAGATTCAGAGAATCAAGAAAATATCATTATAATCAAATATTCCCTAAGTTAAATTCTGTAATGTGTATACATATATACATATAATATATTATAATTTAATTAATTTCATATAAATATCTTTAAATTATTTAATATATATACAATTTTTATGGGATTTTCAAATATTTTTAATAATATATTATTTATTGATAATATATATGAAAGGATATAATATAAGAAAAGAAAATAAAATATTTTCTTACAAAAATAATTTTAATTTTTAATTTTTAAACAAATATTTTATTTACAAAGGAAATAAACAGAGAGCCCTTCTCTTTTATTTACAATAGCATTTTCTCACCCAGCTGGCTCTTGGAGGTTTTTGATACAATTCAGTTTTAAAACACATTTAGTTGTGGGTGATAAATGTTCCAAGTTTACTGCCAGATCGGAAAATGGCGTTGGAAAACGAAAATGATTTCAAAAAGAGATAAATTTTTTTGTTATTTTTTTCTCGCGGCCTGTGTCTATAGCCACTGAAGGATTCCTATTGTCAAGAAATGTGGCATTGATGGCAGCCATGTTAGGCCTCACTCTATTACGATAAGCCACTGAGCTACAGTTAGGTCTAAAAGCTACAGAAAATTGAAGTGATTCTTTTTCGACCACTCTCTCCAACGAAGAAGGCCAGAATTCGTCTTATGGATTTCTTGAAGCCCAAAAAGCACATGGCTTATGAGTCAATTTCGTTTCCGAATTACCCTGTGATGCCGGCGCCATTTTATTACTTGTGGAACGTTTTTCTAAATATATTTTGTTATAAAAAGTTGTTTGTGCTTCGAGAGATTGCTGAGAAATTTTAGAATTTATTACTTAAAACAAGAAATTTGGAAAGGCTAGAGGAATTGTTATGATCTTGCCTGTTTTGGTTTTTAAAATGTCAAGTGAAAATTAAAGAAAGAATTGACACAAGTATGTAAATTTTGTATTATGGTAAACTGTGTCATATAATAGTCCTTTCACTAAAAAAAAAAAAAAAAAAAAAAAAAAAAATAGGACTTGCACTATGTACTATGACAAATATTTATACTGTGTTTCAGGAAAAATACTTGTACTATCTATACGAATACAATTTTATTTATTGGTTTCGTATCTTACTAAGAAAACTTTTATAAAATTCAGAGAATCAGATAAGAGCAATACAATCAATACTCTAATTTATATATTCTGTAAACAAATATGACAAATATTTATACTGTGCATCATGAAAAATACTGGTACTATGTATACAAATACAATTTTGTTTACTTATTAAGCAATTTTTTATTAGATTCAGATAATCAGGAAAATATCATTATAATCAATATTCCTAAATTAAACATTCTGTAATGTATACAAATATATATATATATATATTCGTATAAATTTTTATTAAATTATTTTATATTTATACAATTTTTTTTTGTAATTTTCTAATATTTTTAATATTATAATTATTTATTGATAATATATATAAGAAAGGAAAATAATTTTTCTTACAAGAATAATTTTAATTTAATTATTAAACAAGAAATTTATATATAAAGGAAATACAAAGAGAACCCTTTTCATTTTATATTACAATAGCATTTTCTCGCAGCTGCTCTTGGGAAGTTTTTTGATGTAATTCAGTTTTAAAACACATTTAGTTGGAGTGGTGATAAATGTTCCCCGTTTACTGCCCACATCGGAAAATGGCGTTTTAAAAACGAATAAATGATTTCGAAAGAGATAAATTTTTTTGTTATTTTTTCTCGCGGCCTGTGTCTATAGCCACTGAAGGATTCCTATTGTCAAGAAATGTGGCATTGATGGCAGCCATGTTAGGCCTCACTCTATTACGATAAGCCACTGAGCTACAGTTAGGTCTAAGAGCTACAGAAAATTGAAGTGATTCTTTTTTTCCTACCACTCTCTCCAACGAAGCTTAGAATTCGTCTTATGTATTTCCTGAAGCCCAAAAAAGCACATGGCTTATGAGTCAATTTCGTTTACGAATTACTCTGTAAATGTCGGCGCCATTTATTACTTGTGGAACGTTTTTCTAAATATATTTTATTCCGAAAAGTTGTCTGTGCTTAGAAAGACTGCTGAGAAAATTTAGAATTTTTTAGTTAAAACAAGAAATTTGGAAGCTCGCCAGAGAAATTGTTATGATTCTTGACTGTTTTAGTTTTTCGAATAAGTGGAAATTAAAGAATGAGTTGGAACAAGTATGTAAATTTTTGTATTATTTTTTAATCTGTATCATAATGTAGACCTTTTCTTAAAATTGAAAAAAAAATAGGACTTGCACTATCGTAGTGTAGCAAATATTATAACTGTGCATCAATAAATATAATTGTACTACATAATTTTGTTTATTATTTATTTTTATTTTGTTTACGTATACAATTTCTTGTTTATTTATTTAATTTGCTTTAGTGTTTGTTCAATGTGCTTGATTGTTTCGGTTTTTGACGGAAAAATGACTTCCAAGTCATTCAACAGTTGCGACATTATTAGTGGAAAGCCCATACGCCACGGTAAATTCATACCAAATTGGATGAAAAAAAACAGTGGAATTTTTTTTTTGGAGCTTTTTTTTTTATGCTATACCGTTTCCCTTTTCTTCAAGTATCTTCAGTTCAAATATGAACTCATTGTGACGAATGATTCTTTTTTACAAAGGAAAAAAAAAAAAAAAAAAAAAAAAAAAAAAAAAAAGAGAGAAAAAAAGGGAGGGAGGAAGGGAGGACTTTAATTATAATAACCTTTGTGTATATGTATATATATATACATTATCAATAAATATCATTTGATTATATTATTAAAATATTAATGAATTTTTAAAAAATTATTACAAAATTATATAAATATTAATTATTAAATATCAATATATCAATAACTAGATACATAGAATAGATTTGTATACAATTATCCTGATACACAATATAAATATTTGTCATAGTATATAGTACAAGTCATATATTTTTAAAAATTTTTATTAAAGAAAGGACTATTATATGACAAAATTTACCATAACATCAAATTTACATACTTGTCATTCTTTAATTTCCATTTGACATTCGGAAACTACACCAGGCAAGATCATAATTCCTCTGGCGAGCTTCCAAATTTCTTGTTTTAAGTAATAAATTCTAAAATTTCTCAGCAATGTTTCGAAGCACAAACAACTTTTTGGAACAAAATATTGTATTCAGAAAAAACGTTCCACAAGTAATAAAAAAGGCGCCAGCATTACAGAGTAATTCGGAAACGAAATTGACTCATAAGCCATGTGCTTTTGGGCTTCAGGAAATCCATAAGACGAATTCTAGCCTTCGTTCAGGGAGAGTGGTAGAAAAAAGAATCACTTCAATTTTCTGTAGCTTTTAGACCTAACTGTAGCTCAGTGGCTTATCGTAATAGAGTGAGGCTAACATGGCTGCCATCAATGCCACATTTCTTGACAATAGGAATCCTTCAGTGGCTATAGACACAGGTCGCGAGAAAAAAAGAACAAAAAAAAAAAAATTTATCTCTTTCGAAATCATTATTCGTTTTCCAACGCCATTTTCCGATGTGGCAGTAAACGTGGAACATTTATCACCACCAACTAAATGTGTTTTAAAACTGAATTGTATCAAAACCTCCCAAGAGCAGCTGCGAGAAAAATGCTATTGTAAGAAATAAAATGAAAGGGTTCTCTATTTAATTCCTTATATAAATAAAATTCTGTTTAATAATTAATTAAGGTATTAAGAAAATTTGTTTTCTTTAATATATATATTTATTATATATAAAATTATATTTTATTTTTATATATATATATATAGTAAATTCTTTTATACAAATACAATTTTGTTTATTGATTTCATATCTTACTACGCAACTTTTTATAAAATTCAGATAGTCAGATAAGTAGCATTATAACCAATATTCCTAAATTAAATATTCTGTAAGATTTTGAGTTTAAGAATTTTCATTATTGAAAAAAAAAAAGCAATATACAAGAAAAAAGAATATATATTCTAAAATCAGTGAGATAAATTACTATTATTTCAGTAATAATTATAGAAGAGATTTTACAATAATTTTCACAGCTATGAATAAATCGGGCCCTATGGCCGGTGACTAGCGCTCTGGCGCTAGGTGCCACAGGTTTCGGTATCAAATCACGGCAGTGCCATGGATACTTGTAGTGGATGCACTTTAAACCATGGAGCCCCGGTCTACTTTGGTTGTAAAGTGTTAAGTGTAGAGCGACAACTCTATCCTGTAAAAAGTAAACATCTCCAGGGGAACCATGGGGCTATTGCACCATGGAAGAAGAAGTTGTAGAAGAAGGAATGGAAGATTGATTGGTTAATGGATATCTTTATGTTTAACCTGAGTTGTTCCCCACTAGATTCAGTGCTTCCCATAGTGCACTACATCTCTTTTACCATCCCAGTTTTAAGCGAACAATCCTAGAAATGACATCTAGGGGATTTGTACTCTGTTATCCATTTTGAGCTAATGGAAGGAACGTTTAGTCAACGAATTAATCTTATTCGTTGGCTATCAAGCTTGGCTTATCGCGCTCTTGTTCAGCATAGGTCCTTCATATTTCTTTAAAATTGGCTTGATGGTTCCGAATCCATATACCAAAGATCGGAAACATAATACACTATTCATCAGGATACTCAGGTATGAGGAACCCCAAATTTCGCTTCTTGGATTTCAGTGTTACCAAAAACAGGAGTGGCCTCTTTAAAAGAGATATCTTTTTTCTTTTTCAATTCGTGCCATCAAAAAATTATTGCTTTTTACATGAGCTTTGATCCCATCAGATAGTAATAAAGTTTTATTACTATTTTAGAATTTTATTACTACTTTACAAACATATATAGCGGCCTGATGTCCGAGTGATCAGCTCTCTGGCAATCGGTGCCAGATGTTTCGGGTTCGAGTTCGGGCGTTGCCATGGATTTTTGAGGGATTCGGAATCCACTTTAAACCGTAGGTCTTGGTCTAATGGCACCGTAGAGCATTGATCGTAAGGCTGAAAACCCAACCCTGTAAAAAGAAAACATCTGTCTCGAAATCTGTCAACAGGAGTACGGCCTTGCCCACCATGAGGCTAATGTGCCAATAAAGAAGAAGATTTGGTTTGGTTTGTAGCTCTACGGCCATTTTGTTTACACTTTTAAGCTAATTAGACCGGTACCTACAGTTTAACATGGATTCCGAACCACTAACAAACATATATGCTGCCATCAAGATACGAATCTGAAGCTTATAATATCAAGGTCAGAGCGCTAACCAATTGGTCATCAGGCCGCTCTAGTAAAGAAGAAGATGAAGAACATGTGAGTTTTATTATTATTCTGTGGGACAATGTTTATTGCTAACGAACTGACTCAATGATCTTTTTAATATTCAGCCATTTAAGCGGTAAGAGATTTGAAAAAAGTCAAGTTAAAGATGAAATAGTTCTGTGGAGCTAACTCAAATTGAAGTGAATAAAGGAAGAAATCAATTATATTTTATTGCTGATACAATTTCTTCTTGAATTCAGCTAAAAATGGCGGAATAAGTACTAATTGTAATTCCAGAGTGTAAACTGAATCCTTTCGTAGTTATGTTATATATAATTCGAAATGAAATAATCATCTAGTGAATAATTTGGAGAAGAGTTCTAATTTAATACGAAGAACTTCAAAATTCATCTCAATTTTCTGGGAAAGATTATAAGGGATTCCTTAATGGACGAAATTAAATTAAAGATACACGGAAGTGCTTTTACATAACATTGTACATTTATCTCAGAGAGTTCACAGTTACTTATTATATGCCTTTGACTCAAATCTTACTCAAACAACTATTTGGAAACGTGGTTTTACTAACTAGCAGCATATTAACTATTGCTAACTATTGCATATTAGCTGAAAGTATTAATTATATCAAGAACTTTAAAAATTTGTGGAACATTCAGCCGACATGTTAATTTATGGATATCTTGAAGAAATGTGATGCATTATGTGAATTGGTAAGTCTAAGTTGGATATACAATTATTACATTAAGATTTACTAGTTAATGCAGTAATTGATACTAGAACCTACAAATTTATAACATTATAATTTAAAGCATTATTTTAAATGTTTGCGTAATTTGAATACTAGAAATATAATAAAGACGTTATTGAAAATTTCGAACAAATTTTCTAAAGTTTCATGGAACAAATTTTTCAACAACGTTCAGATTTAAAAACATTTTCAAGACTAAAAAGAAATAATTCAAATTTTGATACCAAATTTAATAAAAGTAATTTTCCTATTATTTCACCATTCTCTTTTTATATTTATTGTATACAAATATAATATTTTACCACATTTAACCATACCTGATTACTTTTTTTTCCTTTACTATTGTAATCATTGGAATTCAGGACCATAAAAAAGGGGATTAATTAAAATATTTTGTTATACTGCTGCAAAAAAAAAACCTGAAGCATTAGCTCGCGTAAGTCTTTGTATATAGACAATGTGTGGTATTTTATTTCTGAAGTATTTGGGTTTTTGAACTAAAATAATTCTGAAAAAAAAAGTCATATTTAAAGTTTTCTGTATTTTTAAAAAACTTATTTACATTTTTCTTCTCTTTTAGTGCTAAAACGCAATTGCATTTTGCAAATTTGTCTAATTACAACCTTATCAGAAGTTAAAATCACATGCACTTATTTCTTGTATTGTTTTAGTGACATTAATTCAAGAATTGTTGAAAGCTTTGAAACAAAGCAACTTCAAAACGCATCTCCAACTTTTAAAACGAGAGAAGGTCATAATGGATTCGGTAATGACCAAAATTAAGTTAGAGGTACACGAAAGTGCTTTTACTTTGGATCACACATCCATTCACGGAGATCCACCGTTTCTTATTTTAAGTCTCCGACTAGAATCCTACTTAAACAATCGCTTTAAAATCCTCTCCCTAATTATTTAAGTGTTGGTTCATCTATTGGCAAGATTTCAAAACAAAAGGGATCTACTCTAAATGACTCGCAAACACCCATGCGCAATGCCATTCCTCCGAAAGCCTTTTGTTCGATTCCTCTTAAACCTGCAGGGACTTTTCTCACTTGCGATAGTGCTTCTTCCCAACCTTAGAAGAGTTTAAAACAATGACAAAAATGGTTTATTTATTTTGGAAGCCTTACAGAAACCTTGGGTAAACACAACGAGTTTGCTTAAAAACTACCATTGGGAATCGGCGTTGGCAAATTCTAATTGATGACAAGTAGGGAAAACGCACTACTTCAAAAGGATCAAGAATTAGAATTTTCCCCACTTTTCATCCATTCCCATTCCTCTAAATCTCTAATCGGATGAATAATTACGTCTAGAATTGGCTCTTTCCGAGAAATTCTTGGCCTGTTTGTTATGGGACTCCGTACCGGAAAGCATAGAAGACGGAAACCGTTAATGAAATTAAGAAGTACCCTCTTGGTGCTCTAGACTTCCATCAAGTTAATTGTTACAAGGAGTTAGTTCTTAAGACAAATCATTGAATATACTGAAGTATGTAGCTGCAGCAATTGGGGATCTTTAGCAAAGATTGTTTGTGTGTTTGTTGAGAGCACTTTGGGTTCCCTACGGTTTCATCTATCATTTTCTGTCTCTGAGGTTGCAATGGTAGGATTTGTTTCCTTAGACAGATACATTCTACGCATTTGTAATCGATTGTTTTGGCTCTAGGCCTGAGGGATGGGTCTATATATAGGAGTTTAAGCCAGTGCAAACTATTCGAAAGAATGGCGCACTTTTAATAAATACTGAATTATGAAGTGTTTCAACAAATCTTTTAAGTGGTTTTAAATTGATGAACCATGTTGTTGTGGAATTGCTTTTGACTGAATTGGTTGTTTGTCTTTGATCATGTCAGTGGAAGTTTATTTGTTCTTAAATCAAATCTGCTTCAAAATTCGTGATGTCTTTAATTAATTACGTTAACAAATTCTGATGGAAACGTTTCTTTAAAAATAAATAAGAAGTTTTACTGTAAGTTATAAATATTGTGTATTGCATTATTGCTATGATTGTTTTATGAAATTCTGATGAAAGCTTTTATTTTTACAGAAGTAAGAACTTCAGCTGTTAGTTACAAATATTGCACTATTACTATAAATGCTTTATTATCAATTCAGTTCTGATATGTGAAAATACTACGTTATATTTTAAAATTTTAAAGTAATTTCGAATTGAGAATTGGTGTTGTGGAATTTCTTGCGGAAACTAGTTCTTATCATTAATTTTTAATTAATGAAAAACAATAGTTAGTAATTGATATAATAAAAACTAATTAATAATATAGATAATAATAATTATTATTATTAATTAAATATAAGCAATAGTAAGAGATAGTTATTAAAGAATAACTGATGTTAGTAAAGTTAAGGAATCCTTGATAAATTCTTATATTTATTTTGTTTAAAAAATACTTATTAAATATGTTTTTTATTAATTATGTTGCCAAATATCTATCAAAAAAAAAGTCCGTTATGCCAATAAGCTATATGTGTGTGTATTAAATATTGTTATAAATTCAAATTAAAAAACTATTTTTATCTATTAAAAAGAAATGTTTATAATCAGCGATATACTTTTTTATGAAATATGCCTTTTCATAAAGATATTTATTGATTGCTTGATTGTGCGCCGAAATATCTCAGCAGAGAGAATGTTAGATTGAAGAAATAAAGGTCCCGGTTTTTGGCGTGGGCATTGTATTTCGTAGTTTAGTGTTAAGTATCTTCACCTGCCACACGGAAGACAGGGGTTCGATTCCTCATCGTGGAGTGTAATGTTTTGTATATTAATGTTGAGGGTCTGATGGCCGAGCGACTAGTTCTCTGATCCTCGGTGCCATAAGTTTAGGGTTCGAGTCCCGGCGGTGCCATGGATATTTGTAGTGGCTCGGAATCCACTTTAAACTGTAGGTCCCTGTCCGATATGGCTGAAGAAGGTCGTGCTGCGCGCCTGAAGACCGTACCCCGTAAAAAAAAAAAAAAAACTCGTCTCAAAATCTGCCTCTAGGCAGACGTCTTTGGCCCACAATAATACTGTTGCGCCAATGATGACAAAAAAAAATTGAATTGAAACATAACTGATTTTTTATATATTGCAGAAATTTAAAAAAGCATAAGCATAGACTCTATCACGCCTTTTGTATGTACACCACGTTTGGTAATTTATTTCTGAAGTATTTATTTTATTCGATTGTAGGGTCCGACGAAATAGCTGAGTTGGGAGAGCGTTAGACTGAAGATCTTAACGTCTTTGTGCGCGTTATCTTTGGTAGTAGCTGATCAACGCTATCCGTAAAAAATAATAATAATAATCTCGTCTCGTAATCAACCAGTAAGCAGACACTTGGCCCACAATAGGGCTTTTGCGTTAATGATGATGAAAAAAAAAGGGATTAATTGAAACATTGCTGTTTTTATATATATTGCAGAAATTAAAAAAATACGAGAAGCATAGGCCCTTGTATGTGACCATGTTTGGTATTTTATTTCTGAAATATTTATTTTTTTCGAACTAAAACTATTCTGAAATTTCAAAAGTAAAAAGAAAAAAGGAAATATTTAAAATTTTACTGTATTTTTAGGTAATTATTTATGCCTTTCACTTTTAATACTAAATACAAATGCATTTTCGAAATTTTTCGAATTCAAACAATATTATCAGAAGTTAAAATCACACTAACTTATTTCTTGTATAGTTTTAGTGACATTGATTCAAGTATTGTTGAAAGCTTCGAAACAAAATCAACTTCAAAAACGCATCTACAACTTTCAAGACAAGAGAAGGTCATAATGGATTTGGTAATGGCCAAAAATTAAGTTAGAGGTACACGAAAGTGCTTTTACTTCGGATCACACATCCATTCACGGAGATCCACCGTTTCTTATTTTAAGTTTTCGACTCGAATCCTACTTAAAGAATCGCTCTAAAATCCTCTCCCTAATTATTTAAGTGTTGGTTCATCTATCGGCAAGGTTTCAAAACAAAAGGGATCTACTCTAAATGACTGGCAAACACCCATGCGCAATGCCATTCCTCCGAAAGCCTTTGTTCGATTCCTCTTAAACCTGCAGGGACTTTTCTCACTTGCGATAGTGCTTCTTCACAACCTTACAAGAGTTTAAAACAATGACAAAAAATGGTTTATTTATTTTGGAAGCTTTTATAGAAACCTCGGGTAAACACAACGAGTTTGCTTAAAAACTACCATTGGGAATCGCGTTGGCAAAATTCTAATTCATGACAAGTAGAGGGAAAACGTACTACTTCAAAAAAAAGGATCAAGAATTAGACTTTTCCCCACTTTCCATCCATTCCATTCCTCAAAATCCCTAATCGGATGAATAATTACGCCTAGAATAGGCTCTTTCGAAGAAATTCTGGCCTGTTTGTTATGGGACTCCATACTAGAAGCATAGAAGGCGGAACCGTTAATGAAATTAAGAAGTGCCCTCTTATTGCTGTAGAATTCCATCAAGTTAATTGTTACAAGGAGTTAGTTCTTAAGACAAATCATTGAATATACTAGAGTATATAGCTGCAGCAATTGGGGATCTTTAGCAAAGATTGTTTGTGTGTTTGTTGCAGGAGCTCTTTGGGTCCCCTACGGTTTCATCTATCATTTTCTGTCTCTGGGTTTGCAAAGGTAGGATTTGTTTCCTTAGACAGTTATATTTTACGCATTTGTAATCGATTGTTTTGGCTCCAGGCCTGTCGGATGGGTCGATAAATAGGAGTTTAAGCCAGTGCAAAATATCTCTGAAAAAATGGCGTAATTAATAAGTACTGAAATATGAAGTGTTTCGGCAAATCCTATTAAGTGGTTCTAAATTGATGAACGGTGTTGTTGTGGAATTGCTTTTGCCGAATTGGTTGCTTGTTATTGATCATGTCAGTGGAAGTTTATTAATTCTTAAATCAATTGTGCGTCAAAACTCTTGCTGTCGTCAATTAATTATGTTATCAAATTCCGATTAAAACGTTTCTTTTAACAAAAATAAGAAGTTCAGCTTTAAGTTATAAATATTGCATTATTGCTATGATTGTTTTATTATTAATTCAGATTTTTATATGTGAAAATACTACTTTATATTTTTCCCAATTTTAGAGTAATCTCGAATTGAGAATTGGTTTTCTAGAACTAGTGCTTATCATTAATTATTCTTATCATGCCAGATCTAGTGCTTATCATTAATTTTTATTGAATAATAACTAACTAATTAATAATATTAATAACAATTATTATTATTTATATTTATTTATATATAAGCAATAGTAAGCAATAGTTATTAATTTAACTGATATTATTAAAATTTAATGAACCCTTAATAAAATAGTATATTCATTTTGTTTTAAAAGTACCTATTAAATGTGTTTCCATCAATTATGTTACTAAATTCCTATCGAAATGTTTTTAAAAAGTGCAATATGTCGATAAGCAATTGAATTCAATTAAAAAAAAACAATAATCTTAACTATTAAAAACAAATGTTTAATACAATATCGGCGATATACTTTTATGAAATCAGTGATTTCATAAACGTATTTGTTGATTTCACGCCGTCATGGCCCACTATGGGGTCCCCACTATGGTCACATACGTCAGTGGCCCACTATGGGGTTGTTGCTCAAGGAGGAAGTATTTATTGATTATTTATTAGTAGCAATAATAAAATTTATAAAATATACGTCGAAAATGATTAATAGAATAAAAAACCCCTATTAATTAAAATTTTAAAGAAACACTAAAGCACAAAACTATTGATTTTAGTGTAATTTAATTAATATTTGTGTTAATAGAAATACCGGAATACTTAAAAAACATACTTAATATGATTATGGCCTCAGCTCGTGGTCTAACCCCAATCACGATATAACAACTGATAATATATCATACTCAATTTGTAGTTGTTTCGACCTGTGAAAGTCGCACAGACATTCGCTAATTTACTAATTATGCATCATACCGAATATCTCTTATCTGATTCGAGTGAAAGGTTGTTCTCATTAGTAAAAACACTAATTCCATGTAATATAATTGTCCACAATACTTCTTGTCTGCTGTCAAATTTGAGTGATGGGTTGCTATATATACTTGGCAAATAACATACAATCCTCTCTTGGAAATGAAATGCCAAAACACCACTCTTGAGAAAAAAATTATAAGGCCTTTGTATGTAGACCATTTTTGGTTTTTATTTCAGAAATATTTAATTTTTTTCTGAAAATTCAGAATCAAAGTAAAAAAGACATATTTAAAATTTTATTGTATTTTACGTACTTATTAACGTTTTTAATTTTTTTTAATAGAAAAAAATTGCATTTTCAAAATGTGTCGAATTCTAACATTATTATAAGAAGTTAAAATCACACACAATTATTTCTTGTGTAGTTTTAGTGATATTAATAAAAGTATTGTTGAAAGCTTTGAACAAAGCAACTTCAAAACACATCTCCATCTTTTAAGACAAGAGAAGGTCATAATGGATTCGGTAATGGCCAAAATTAAATTAGAGGTACACGAAAGTGCTTTTACTTTCGATCATACATCCATTCACGGAGATCCACCGTTTCTTATTTGAAGTCTCCAACTCGAATACTACTTAAACAATCGCTTTAAAATCCTCTCCCCTAATTATTTAATGTTGATTCATCTATCGGCAAGATTTCGAAACAAAAGGGATCTACTACTAAATGCCTCTGAAACACATAAACACGCTATGCTATTCTTCCAAAAGCCTTTTGTACGATTCCTCTTAAACCTGCAGGGACTTTTCTCACTTGCGATAGTGCTTCACTACCCTCCAAGAGTTTAAAACAATGACAAAAATTGTTTATTTATTTTGGAAGCTTTACAGAAACCGTGGATAAACACAACGAGTTTGCTTAAAAACTACCATTGGGAATCGGCGTTGGCAAATTCTAATTGATGATGAGTAGAGGGCAAACATACTACTTCAAAAGGTTCAAGAATAGCTTAAGTTACAAATATATTGTATTGGATTTTTTTTTTTTTATCAATTCAGCACTATTATGTGAAAATACTACGTTATAGTTTCCCGATTTTTAAAGTAATCTCGAATTGAGAATTGGTGTAGTGGAATTTCATGTCAGAACTAGTGCTTATCATTAATTTTTTTATTGATAAACAATAGTTAATAATTAATATAAATAATTAATAAATAATAATAATTATTATTAATGTTAATTAAATATAAACAATAGATATTAATTCAGCTGATATTATTAAAGTTTAATGAATCGTTAATAAATTCTTATGTTTATTGTGTTTAAAAATACTTATTAAATTGTTTTTTTTTATTAATTATATTACAAAATCTCAAAGTATTTTTTAAAACGTACGATATGCCAATAATCTATATGCTAGTGTGTTAAATAATGTTATAAATTCAATTTAAAAACTATTTTTAAATATTAAAAACAAATGTTTTATACAACATCAGCGATATACTTTTAGGAAGTGGTCATTTCATAAAGGTATTTTACACAGTCGAAATAGCTCAGTTGTGAGAGCTTTAGACTGAAGAACAGAAGGTCTCGGGTTTTGGCGTGGAAGTTATATTTCGTAGTATATTGTAAAGTCCCCCTCGCCTGTCACGCGGAAGACCGGGATTCGATTCCCTCGTCGAGGAATGTAAAGTATCGTATATTAATTTTGGGCGTCTGACTGCCGAGCGACTAGCATTCTAATGCTCTGAGCCACAGGTTTCGATTCGAATCCCGGCTACGTCGTGGATATTTGTAGTGTTTCGAATCCAATTTAAACTGTTTGCCCCTGTCTATGACTGTAGAACCTTTGGCAATACCTGACAACCCTACCTCGTAAAAAGAAAAAACAATTCTCGTCTCGTAATCTGCCAGAAGGCCCACAATAAGGCTGTTGCGCCTATAGATGTTACATAATGAAAAAAGGGACATTAATTGAATGGATGATGAAAAAAGGTTATAAAAGGGGATTAATTGAAATGGATGATTAAAAAAAGGTGGATTAATTGAAATGGATGATGAAAAAGGGATATTAATTGAAAGGGGTATCTATTGAATTAGCTTTGAATGATGAAAAAAAGGATTAATTAAAACATAACTGTATTTTTTATATTGCAGAAATTTAAAAAAATTCCAGAAACATAGGTTTGCGTACGTCTTTGTACGTAGACCATGTTTGGTTTATTTTTGAACTATTTAAATATTTTCGAACTAAAAGCGTTCTGCAAATTCAAACACAAAGAAATAAAAAGAAATATTTAAAATTTTACTCTATTTTTAAGTACTTATTTAGGTTTTTCACTTCATTTAGTAACAAATACAATTGCATTTTAAAAATTGTCGAATTCAAACAATGTCATCAAAAGTTAAAATCACACAAACTTATTTCTTGTATTGTTTTAGTGACATTAATTCAAGTATTGTTGAAAGCTTCGAAACAAAGCAACTTCAAAACGCATCTCCATCTTTCAAGACAAGAGAAGGTCATAATGGATTCGGTAATGGACCAAATTAAGTTAGAAGTACACGAAAGTGCTTTAACTTCGGATCGTACATCCATTCACGGAGATCCACCGTTTCTTATTTTAAGTCTCCGACTCGAATCGTACTTAAACAATCGCTTTAAAATCCTCTCCCCTAATTATTTAATGTTAGTTCATCTATCGGCAAGATTTCAAAACAAAATTGATCTACTCTTAAATGACTCGCAAACACACACATATACACAATACCATTTCTCCAAAAGCCTTTTTGTTCGATTTCTCTTAAACTTGCAGGGACTTTTCCCATTTGCGATAGTGCTTCCTCACTACCCTCCAAGAGTTTAAAACAATGACAAAAATGGTTTATTTATTTTGGAAGCTTTACAGAAACCTTGGGTAAACACAACGAGTTTCCTTAAAAACTACTATTGGGAATTGGCGTTGGCAAATTCTAATTGATGACAACTAGAGGGAAGACGTACTACTCCAAAAGGATCTAGAATTAGAATTTTCCCCACTTTCCATCCATTCCCATTTCTCAAAATTCCTAATCGGATGAATAATTACGTCTAGAATTGACTCTTTCCAAGAAATTCCTTGCCTGTTTGTTATGGGACTCCATACTGGAAAGCATAGAAGGCAGAACCGGTAATGAAATTAAGAAATACCCTCTTAGTGCTCTAGACTTCCATCAAGTTAATTGTTACAAGGGGTTAGTTCTTAAGACAAATCATTGAATATACTACAGTATGTAGCTGCAGCAATTGGGGATCTTTAGCAAAGATTGTTTGTTTGTTTGTTGCGAGCTCTTTGGGTTCCCTACGGTTTCATCTATCATTTTCTGTCTCTGGGTTGCAATAGAGGGATTTGTTTCCTTACACAGATGCATTTTACACATTTGTAATCGATTGTTTTTGCTCCAGGCCTGTGGGATGGGTCGATAAATAGGAGTTTAAGCCAGTGCAAAATATCTCTGAAAGAATGGCGAACTTAATAAATACTGAAATATCAAGTGTTGCAGCAAATCTTTTAAGTTCAGCAAATCTTTTCTTCTAAATTGATGAACGATGTTATTGTGGAATTGCTTTTGCCTGAATTGGTTGTTTGTCTTTGATCATGTCAGTGGAAGTTTATTAGTTCTTAAATCAATTCTACTTCAAAATTCGTGATGTCTTCAATTAATTATGTTATCAAATGTTGAGGAAAAAGTTTTTTTTTATAAAAATTAGAAGATCAGCTATAAGTTACAAATATTGTGTATTGCATTATTGTTTTATTATCAATTCAACACTAATATGTGAAAATACTGTGTTTTATTTTCTCAAATTTAAATTAATATTGAATTGAAAATAGGTGTTGTGGAATTTCATGCCAGAACTGGTGCTTATCATTAATTTTTAATTAATCATAAATAATAGTTAGCAATTAATATAATATATAACTAATTAATAATATAAATAATACTAATATTATTAATATTTATTAAATATAAGGAATAGTAATTAATTTAATTGATATTATTGAATTTTAATGAATCATTAATAAATTGAATATTTTTTTTTTTTGTTTTAAAAATACTTATTAAATAAGATTTTATTAATTATGCCCCTAAATCCCAATCAAAGTGTTTTTAAAAAGTATGATTTGTAAATAAGCTATATGCTTATGTTAAATATTTGTGTTATATATTCGTTATAAATTCAATTTAAAAAAACGATCTTAACTATTAAAAACGGGTTTTATATACAATATCAGTGATATACTTTTATGAAATGAATAAATTCATAAAGGTATTTTGTGATTGCGTAGTGTGAAACAGCTTAGTTGGAGAGCTTTCGACTGAAGATCTAAAAGGTCATTGGTTCGATCCCAGATTTAAGCGTGTGCGTTACCTTAGATAGAATGGTGTTAAGTATTCCAGCCTGTCACGCGAGACACTTGTGTTCGATTCTTCGCTGGGAGTGTAATGTTTTCTATATTACTTTAGGGGTCTGATGGCAAAGTGACTAGCGCTCTGACCCTCAGTACCACAGGTTTTGGATTCAACTCATTCAAAATCCACTTTGTTTTTTATATATTGCAAAAATTTAAAAAAAAAAAACCAGAATCATAGGCTCGCGTAGGCCTTTGCATGTAGACCATGTTTGGTATTTTATTTGTGAAATATTTATTTTTCCAAACTAAAAGTATTCTGAAAAAAAAAAAAAGATAATATTTAAAATTTTACTGCATTTTTAAGGAATTTATTTTTTGACTTTTAGTACTAAATAGTACAGTTGGGAGAGCGTTAGTTTGAAGAACTAAAGGTCCATGGTTTGATACCCGGTTTTGGAGTGGTCGATTAACAGTGGGGGCGTGTAATATTTTGTATATTATTTTTGGGAGCCTGATGGCTGAATGACTCAGCTTTCTGGCGCATCGTAACACAGGTTTCTCGGGTTCCTGTCGATATAGGCCATCTTGAGGGGAGGGGAGGGGGGGATCTCCATCTTTTGAGACGAGAGAAGGTTGTTCTCATTAATACAAACATTAGAAGGTCATACTGGATTCGGTAATGACCAAAATTAAGTTAGTGGTACACGAAAGTGCTTTTACTTCTCCTCTCAGACATCCATTCACGGAGAAAAAAATGTTCCACCGTTTCTTATTTTTAGTCTTCGACTCGAATCCTATTTTTGTCTAAACAATCGCTTTAAAATCCTCTCCCTAATTATTTAAGAAGTGTTATTTTTCATCTATCGGCAAGATTTCGAAACAAAAGGATCTACTCTAAATGACTCGCAGCACACACGCATGCACAATGAGTATTAATCCAAAAGCCTTTTGTTAATTCCTCTTAAACCTGCAGGGACTTTTCTCACTTGCGATAGTGCTTCTACACTATCCTCCAAGAGTTTAAAACAATGACAAAAATGGTTTGTGTATTTTGGAAGCTATACAGAAACCTTAGGTAAACACAACGAGTTTGCTTAAAAATTACCATTGGGAATTGGGGCTGGCAAATTCTAATTGATGACAAGTAGAGGGAAAACGCAGTACTTCAAAAGGATCAAGAATTAGAAATTTTCCCCCACTTTCCATCCATTCCCATTCCTCAAAATCCCTAATCGGATGAATAATTACGTCTAGAATTGACTCTTTCCAAGAAATTCCTGGCCTGTTTGTTATGGGACTCCATACCGGAAAGCATAGAAGGCAGAACCGTTAATGAAATTAAGAAGTACCCTCTTAGTGCTCTAGACTTCCATCAAGTTAATTGTTACAAGGAGTTAGTTCTTAAGACAAATCATTGAATATATTGCAGTACGTAAGTGCTGGAGCAATTGGGGATCCTTAGCAAAGATTATTTGTGTGTTTTGTATCGAGCTCTTTGTGTTCCCTACGGTTTCATCTATCATTTTCTGTCTGGGTTACAATGGTAGGATTTGCTTCCTTAAACAGTTACATTTTACGCATTTGTAATCGATTGTTTTGGCTCCAGGCCTGTGGGAGGGGTCGATAAGAAGGAATTTAATCCAGTGCAAAATATCCGAAAGAATGGCACACTTAATAAATGTTGAAATATGAAGTGTTTCAGCAAATCTTTTTAAGTGGTTTTAAGTTGATGAACGGTGTTGATGGGAAATTGCTTTTGCCGAAGTAGTTGTTTGTCATTGATCATGTCAGTGGAAGAGTATTTGATCTTAAACCAATTCTGCTTCAAAACTCGTGTTTTCCTTTAATTAATTACGTCATCAAATTTTGATGAAGGCATTTCTTTTTACAAAGTTTAGCTATAAGTTATAAATAGTGGGTACTGCATTATTGTTTTATTATCAATTCAGCCAGAATATGTGAAAATACTATGTTATATTTCCACAATTTTAAAGTAATCTCGAATTGAGTATTGATGTTGTGGAATTTCATGTCAGAACTAGTGTTTATCATTAATTGCTTATCATCTTGCTAACTATTGTTTATCATTTTAATTAATGATAAGCAATAATTAGCAATTAATATAATAAATAACTTAATAATACAAATAATAATAATAATTATTATTTAAATATAAGCAATAGTTATTAATTTAACTGATATTATCAAAATTTAATGAATCCTTAATAAATTCGTATATTTATTTTGTTTATAAAGGGCCTGGATGGCCGAGTGGCTGGCGCTCTTTACCATAGGTTCCGTTTTGGGTTCCATGGCGGTGCCATGGATGTTTGTAGTTGTTCGGAATCCACTTTGCACCAGAGGTCCCTGTCTAATAGGATCGTAGAGCGTTGTGGAGGTATTGTTATCCGCGTCCGTAGCTTTTCTTCAAGCTACACTCACCTCCTAGGTAACGTCGTTGCAGCGCTTGCCTTAGGCATCGACAGGAATTGTCTAAGTCTTTTCCAGCTGCATTAAAACAAAAAAAAATTTCTTTAAAAAATATTTATTAAATGTGTTTTTTTATTATGTTATTAAATCCCTAGCAAAGTGATTTTAAAAGGTATGATATGTAAATCTATAAGTTTGTGTGATAAATATTGATAGTATTTAATTTAAAAAACGATCTTAACTATTAAAAAGGATGTTTTATACAGTATCGGCAATATACTTTTATAGAATGTGTAATTTCATAAGAATATTTATTGATTATCTACTACTAATAAAAAAAATACAGAATATATTTTCTCAATTTTAAGTAATCTTAATTGAAAATTGGTGCTGTGGAATTTCATGCCTGAACCACTTATTATCATTAATAATATCAGTTAAACTTTAACGAATCCATAATAAATTCATAAATGTATTTTGTTTAAAAAATACTTATTAAATATGCTTTTTATTAATTATGTTGCTAAATCACAATCAAAGTGTTTTTAAAAAGTACGATATGCCAATAAGCGATATGTTTGTGCGTTAATTATTGTTATAAATTCAGTTAAAAAAAATTATTTTATCTGTTAAAAACAAATGTTTTATCTGTTAAAAACAAATATTTTATATCAGCGATATACTTAAATGAGCAATTTCAAAAAAGGTGTATATTGATTTAGCGATTGCGCGCCGAAATACCTCGTTTTGCGATAGCGTTAGACTGAACTAAAGGTCCCGACTTTTGGCGTGTGCGTTTTATTTTGTAGTATATTGTTAAGTAAAAACCAGGTTTCGATTCCTTGTCGGGGAGTGTAATGTTTTGTATATTATTTTTGGGGACTGACTTCAGACGACAGTGGTCTGACCTTCAGTGCCCCAGATTTCCGGTTCGAGTCCCGGCGGTGCTCGGATGTTTTTATTGGTTCGGAAACCACTTTAAACGTTGGTCTCTGTCTAAATGGCCGTTGGGCACAAACCTATAAAAAGGAAAAAAAAAAACATCGTCTCGTAATCTGACAGTAGGCAGACGGCCTTGGCCCACAATAGGCCTAATGCGCCAACGATGATGAAAAAAGGGGAATTAATTGAAACATAACTGTGTTTTTTTATATATTGCAGAAATTAAAAAAAACAGCATATACTCACTTAGGACTTTGTATGTAGACATGTTTTGGTATTTTACTTCAGAAATATTTACATTTTTCGAGTTCTGAAAAATCAAAAGCAAAAAAAAGGAAATATAGTTCTTGAGTATAAAATCAATTTCATCAGTTGTCAGAATTTGTGTGATATTTTTATTATAAAATTGTTAAATAACATACATTCTCCTCTCATGGGAATGAAATGCCACTATCCTTAAAAAATGTTACAACTGTATACAATGTTTGTATTTTAGTTTCTGAAATATTTATTTTTTCTAATTAAAAGGAGTTCTGAGAAATAAAAAGAAAAGAGAGAAAAAAAGAAAAATAAATATTTAAAATAAAAAATAAAATTTTGAAAATCGTATTAAGTACGTATTTACGATTTTCATTTCTCTTAGTCCTAAATTCAATTGCATTTTTAAAAATTGTCGATTTCAAACAATATTATCTGAAGTTAAAATCACACTCACTTATTTCTTCTATAGTTTTAGTGACTTTAATTCTTTGCTCTATAGTTTGTGACTTTTAATTCAAAAGCTTCGAAACAAAACAACATCAAAACGCATCTCCATCTTTTGAGACGAGAGAGGTCATAATGGATTCGGTAATGGCCAAAATTCAGTTAGAGGTACACGGAAAGTGCTTTTACTTCGGATGACATCCATTCACGGAGATCCACCGTTTCTTATTTTTAGTCTTCGACTCGAATCCTACTTAAACAATCGATTTAAAATCCTCTCCCCTAATTATTTAAGTGTTGGTTCATCTATCGGCAAGACTTCAAAACAAAAGGGATCTACTCCTAAATGACTCGCAAACACATACACACGCATGCGCAATGCTATTCCTCCGAAAGCCTTTTGTTCGATTCCTCTTAAACCTGCAGGGATTTCTCACTTGCGATAGTGCTTCATCACAACCCTCACAAGAGTTTAAAACAATGACAAAAAATGGTTTATTTATTTTGAAGCTTTACAGAAACCTTGGGTAAACACAACGAGTTTGCTTATAAACTACCATTGGGAATCGGGGCTGGCCAATTCCAATTGATAAGTAGATTGAAAACGCACTACTTCAAAAGGATCAAGAATTAGAATTTCCCCACTTTCCATCCATTCCCATTCCTCAAAATCCCCTAATCGGATGAATAATTACGTCTAGAATTGACTCTTTCCAAGAAATTCCTGGTCTGTTTGTTATGGGACTCCATACCGGAGAGCATAGAATGCGGAATCTGTTAATGAAATTAAGAAGAACCCTCTTAGTGCTCTAGACTTCCATCAAGTTAATTGTTACAAGGAGTTAGTTCTAAAGACAAATCATTGAATATACTACAGTATGTAGCTGCAGCAATTGGGGATCTTTATCCAAAGATTGTTTGTGTGTTTGTTGCCAGCTATTTAAGTTCCCTACGGTTTCATTTATCATTTTCTGTCTCTGCCCTGGCTGCATTGGTAGATTTGTTTCCTTAGACAGATACATTTTATGCAATTGTAATCTATTGTTTTGGCTCCAGGTATGAGGGATGGGCCGATAACGAGGAGTTTAAGCCAGTATAAATAAAAAATGAAAAATGGCGAAAGAATGGCGCTCTTAATAAATAATGAAATGAATTTCAGCAAATCATTTTTAAGTGGTTTTAAATTGATGAACGGTGTTGTTGTGAAATTGCTTTTGCCTGAATGGTTGTTTGTCATGGATCATGTCAGTGGAAGTTTATTAGTTCATAAATGAATTCTGCTTCAAAACTCGTGCTGTCTTCAATTAATTATGTTATCAAATTCTGATGAAAAAGTTTCTTTTAACAAAAAATAAAGAGGTTGATTATAAGTTACAAATATTGTGTATTGCATTAATGTTTTATTATTAAATTCAGTACTAATATATCAAACAGAAACTACGCTTATATTTTCCCGCAATACCAAAGCACCTGAATAGGGAATTGGTGTTGTGGACATCATGCCATACTTATCATTAATTTTTAATTAAGGTTACAATAGTTATCAATTAATATAATTACTTTATTAATAATATGAATAGTTATTATTATTAAAATTAATTAAATATAACAATAATTATAAATTCAACTGATATTATTAATGTTTAATGTATTCTTAAATAAATTCGTATATTTATTTTGCTTAAAAAAATACTTATTAAATGTGTCTTTTTTATTAATTATATTACTAAATCCCAATCGAAGTGTTCTTAAAAAGTTCGATATGTAAATAAGCCATATGTTGGGTGTTAGAAACATTGCCATGAATTCAATTTATTATTAGTAAAAACAAATGTTTTGTATAAATATCAGCTATATTCATTTATGAAGTGAGTCATTTCAGGGAAAGTATTGATTGTTTGCGAACCGAAATAACTCATTTGGGCAGAACGTTAGACTGAAGAACTAAAGATCCCTTGGTCCAATCCCAGGTTTTGTGTATGCTTTATCTTTTGGTAGTATAGAGCCTGATTACCTTCGCCTGTTACGTGGGAAACCTGCTTTTGAATCCCCTCCCCGGGGATTGTAATCTTTCATATATTATTTTTGGGCCCTGATGGCGGTTTGACTCGGTGCCACAAGTTTCGATTTTCTGGTGGTGCCATGGATGTTTGTAGTGGTTCGGAATCCACTTTAAACCGTTGGTCTCGGTCTCATATAACTATTGGGCGTAGTGCTGTTAAACCTATTTCGTAATATGAAAATATTTCCTGCCTGCAGGCCAGACGCGGCCGTGGCCCACCATGTGCTGTTGTGCCAATGAAGAATAAGAATAAGAATTTATTGATTATCTTTTACTAGCAAAAAAAAAAAATATGTCTAATAGGATTAAAGAAATGAAACTTCCCTTATTTAATAAAAAATTTAAAGAAAAACAACAAAGTACAAAACTATTAATTTTAGTGTTATTTAATTAATATTTCTGTTAATAAAAATACCGGAATGCATTTAGATCACAAGGAAAGATCTGGTCTTACTCGTGGCTTAGTGGCAACGCTCGCTCCGCTGTTGAGCATTAATGTCGAGGTTAAATCCTCTGGCGTCTCTGCTGTAGACACTGATTCAAAAAACGAGGAGAATCAATGACGTTTGTGTTGCTGAGCATCTTGTCTCGTCAATCGGATTATAGGTAGGTGGGAGTTTTCCGGGTTTCTCCCATACGATACGCAAATGTGGGGTTGTTTCCATAAAAGTCTTCCCGGAAGGCACTGCCCTCCTTTTTCAGCAACTTTGAGCCAAATCTTCTTCGCCTATCCCCAAAGTCTAGGGGGCTAGACAAGGTCCATGAATTCAAATACCCGAAGAAAGTCCAAGACCATCAACGAACTGTCAAGGAGATCCTGACATCTGAGCCCCAGGCACTCAAGATGTGAGATGGTGAAGTCTGCTCAGAGGAGCACTTGGTGCAAGTGTCGAAAGCTTTGAAACCATCTGAGAAAGTCATAGTTCTGAGGTGTCCACTGAGCAAACGGGTGATTGCAGTTTGTCCCTGCCTCGTCACAATAAATGCCAAAGTACTGCCAGGTCGGTGGCCGCGATACCACTGGTGCACTGGGGGAGTGAACCAAATTGTTTTTCCATTTAACTTAGCTTGTGAGTAAATCTCTGTGTAGGTAAGGGGCTCAAGTGGAACCAATACCTCACTAGCACCCGCTTTGGCCAATGCATTCGCCATTTCATTCCCCCTCAACAGGTCGACATGGGAGGGGATCCACTGTATCTGGATCTGATGATCCACTGAAAGATGTTTTAGCCATTTGAGAATAGATACACCTACTCTGTCTCTAACGCTGGACCAATTAGCCAAGTGCTGAATAGAACTCCTGCTATCAGTTAGAATCCAGATTTCATTTCCTGCAGTAACAGTCACAATGTAGCCAAGGCTTTCGTTTATAGCAATGAGTTCGCTACGGAATACAGAGCCAAGTCGACTTCTACCTACAGATGCTCCATCACAACAGAGGCTTCTCCCCCTTTCCCTCCTTCCATGAGACCACATGGATTCTGTAGACAACTACATCTAGACCAAGTCCAAGTGGGATAAGAAAATCAAAAACAGGGACAGATTTATTTCATTAATCAAAGACTTCATACAAATAGCTTTGCATGCAGAAATACTTAAATATTCCGTGTATTTTTTATCATCATCATCAGTGGGGTAACAGTTCTATGGTCAAGGCCCTCTCTCTACTGATAGATTTCGAGACATGAGATGTTTTCTTTTTTACTAGGTATGGTTGTCAACGCCCAACAGTCATATTAACAGGAACCTGTGGTTTAAAGTGGATTCGAACCAATACAAACATCCATGGTTCTGCTGGGACTCAAACACGAAATCTGCGTCATGGGAGCTCCCTAGACCACTAGTTAATGGGCCATCAGATCGAGGGAATGTTTGTGTTTAAATATATTATTGAATGCAATTTCTAAAGAGATTTCATTATTCTCTATAAAAAATTTAAAACAAGAATTTGTATTGTAATATAAATGAAAAATGATCAAACGTCACATAATAAAATGAAAAAAAAGATTTTTTTATTTATTTAGATCATCTTTTGAAGCTACTTTTCCGAAATTTTTTTGGAATTCAGGACTGTATAAGAAGGAGATTAATTAAAATATAATTGTTTTTTTTTAATAAATTGTAGAAATGGTTAAAAAAAACTGAAGTATCGGCTTATGTAGGTCTTTTGTATATAGACGATGTTTGGTATTTTATTTCTGAAATATTTATTTTTTCGAACTAAAGAGTTCGGAAAAATCAAAATCAAATAAAAAAAAAAGATATTTGAACTTTTACTGTATTTTTAAGAAACCTATTTACATTTTTGATTTGTTTTTTTTTGTAGTAAATACAATTGCATTTTGAAAATTTATAGAAATCAAACATTATCAGAAGTTAAAATCGCACTCGCTTATTTCTTGTATAGATTTAGTGGCTTTAATTCAAGTATTGTAGAAAGCTCTGAAACAAAGCAACTTCAAAACGCATCTCCATCTTTGAAGACGAGAGAAGGTCATAATGGATTCGGTAATGGCCAAAATTAAGTTAGAGGTACACGAAAGTGCTTTTACTTCGGATCGTACATCCATTCACGGAGATCCACCCTTTCTTATTTTAAGTCTCCGACTCGAATCCTACTTAAACAATCGCTTTAAAATCATCTCCCCTAATTATTGAAGTGTTGGTTCCTCTATCGGCAAGATTTCAAAAAACAAAAGCCATCTACTCCTAAATGACTCGCAAACACATGCACACATACATGTACAATACCATACTTCCAAAAGCCTTTTGTTCGATTCCTCTTAAACCTTCGGGGACTTTTCTCACTTTCCGATAGTTCTTCTTCACTACCCTACAAGAGTTTAAAACATCGACAAAAATGGCTTATTTATTTTGGAAGCTTTACGGAAACCTTGGGTAAACACAACGAGTTTGCTTAAAAACTGCCATTGGGAATTGGTGTTGGGAAATTCTAATTGATGACAAGTAGACGGAAAACGTACTTCAAAAGGATCAAGAATTAGAATTTCCTCTACTTTCCAGCCATTCCCATTCCTCAAAATCCCTAATCGGAAGAATAATTACGTCTAGACTTGACTCTTTCCGAGAAATTCCTGGCCTGTGCGTTATGGGACTCCATACCGGAAAACATAGAAGGCGGAACCGTTAATGAAATTAAGATGAACCCTCTTAGTGCTCTAGACTTCCATCAAGTTAATTGTTACAAGGAGTTAGTTCTTAAGACAAATCATTGAATATACTATAGTATGTAGCTGCAGCAATTGGGGATCTTTACCAAAGATTGTTTGTGTGTTTGTTGCGAGCTCTGTGAGTTCCCTACGGTTTCATCTATCATTTTCTGTCTCTGTGTTGCAATGGTAGATTTGTTTCCTTAGACAGATACATTTTTATGCATTTGGCTCCAGGCCTGTGGGATGGGTCGATAAATAGTTTAAGCCGGTGCAAAATATCTGAAAGATTGGCGCATTTAATAAATACTGAAATATGAAGTGTTTCAGCAAATCTTTTAAGTGGTTTTAAATTCATTAAAGGTGTTGTTGTGGAATTGCTTTTGCCGAAATGGTTGTTTGTCATGGATCATGTCAGTGGAAGTTTATTAGTTTTTAAATCAATTCTGCTTCAAAATTCGTGCTGTAGTTAATTAATTATGTTATGAAATTCTGATGAAAAAGTTTCTTTTAACAAAAAATAAGAAGTTAATTTTTAAGTGAAATAAATTGTTATTGCATTATTGTTTTATTATTAATTCAGCACTAGTATGTGAAAATACTATGTTATATTTTCACAAATTTTAAAGTAATCTGGAATTGAGAATTGGTGTTGTGCAATTTCATGCCGTAACTAGTGCTGATCATAAATTTTTTAAATAATGATAAGCAATAGTTAGCAATAATAAATGTTTAATTAATAATATAAATAATAACTATTATTAATATTAATTAAATATAAGCAATAGTTATTAATTCAACTTGTATTATTAAAGTTTAATGAAACCTTTAATTCCGTATATATATTTTGTTTAAAAATACTTATTAAATATTTTTTTATTAGTTATGTTTTTAAATCCCTATCAAAGTGTTTTTAAAAAGTGTGATATGTAAATAAGCTATATATTTGTGTGTTAAATATTGTTATAAATTTTATTTAAAAAACAGTTAAAAATAGTTTTTTAAATTGAATTTATAAGAAATAAATGTTTTATATCAGCGATATTCTTTACGAATTGAGCCATTTCATATAGGGTATTTATTGATTGCTTGATTGCGCGCCGAAATTGCTCATTTGGGAGAGCGTTCGATTGAAGAACTAAAGGTCCCTGGTTTGATCCCTGGTTTTGGGTGGGTGTTGTATTTAGTAGTATAGTGTTAAGTATCCCCGCCTGTCACGCGGAAGACCGGGGTTCGATTCCACGTCGGGACATCTCCAGCCTCGAAATCTGCTAGCAGGTAAACGGCCTTGCCCCCACGATGTGCTGCGCCATGAAGTAGAAGAATTTATTGATTATCTGTTAGTAGCAATAATGAAACTTATAAAATATATGTCTAAAATGATTACTGAATAATAACGCCTGATTAATTACAATCTTTTAAAGAAACAATAGAGTAAAAATTATTGCTTTTAGTGTTATTTAATTAATATTTGTGTTATTAGAAATAACGGAATATTTAAAAAAAACATACTTAAAAACAACAGTGAATACGACTATGGTCTCAGCTCGTGGTCTATTCCCAATCACGATGGAACAACTCATAGTAGCTTATATCTTAATCTTAATATTAATAATATTTATCTTAATCTAATACACCCTTTCACAATCACTAACGAGTCTCTTCGTTTCTGAAAGTAATTCCTATCACGGACAATCTGGGATACATATAATTCTGGGCGCCTCATAGGGCTACTATAGTACTTCAATATTTATTTTATCCTTACTTGTTGTATAAGAGAGTCTGATGGCCGAGAGACTAGTTCTATGTTTTCTGTTTTTCCACAAGTTTTGTGTTCTTATCCCTGTGGTGCTCTGGCTTCTTGTAGTGGTTTTGGAATCCAATTTAAATAGTAGGATCCTTTCTAATACGGTTGTAGAACTCACAGAGCTCCTGGGGAATCATGGGATTGTTGTGCCATGGAAGAAGTTGTATAAAAAAGGAATGGACGATTGATTGCCTTACTGGACATCTTTAGGTTTGGTTTTGTCCCTCTACGGTCATTTTGTGCAGTTTAGGATAATTAAACTTCAACCTAGTGTTTGAAGTGGATTCCGAACCATCTATGCCTCCACCAGGATTCGAGCCTGAAGTCTG
Source organism: Caerostris extrusa (assembly GCA_021605095.1). Taxonomy (NCBI): domain Eukaryota; kingdom Metazoa; phylum Arthropoda; class Arachnida; order Araneae; family Araneidae; genus Caerostris; species Caerostris extrusa. The sequence goes on from BPLR01013566.1 coordinate 54,463, forward strand.
TGGTACCAAAGGCCAGAGCGTTAGCCAATTATCTATCAGGACGCTGATATTTCATTAAGACTTGGCATTAACAGGATTCAAACCCTGATACAGAAGTTTTGAATCTTATTACTCTATCCAGCATGATACTCCAATATGAGGAATCCATGGATTGAAGAGTTCGAATTTCCTCCTTTTTCAATTCGTGACATCTAAAAATTATTGACTTACATGAGCGCTTTGAATCCCATCATAGTGTAGTAATAAAAGTTTTATTACTATAAAATAATAAGTTTATAATAGAGTTTTATTACTACTCTATGAACATATATAGGGGGCCTGATGGTCGAGTAACTAGCTCGGACTCTTGGTTCCATAAGTTTTCGGTTCGAGTGCCATGGATGTTTGTAGCGGCTCGGAATCCACTTTAAACCGTAGGTCTCAATGTAATGTGAGTATAGAGCGTTGCGCATAAGACTGACAACCCTACCCCATAAAAAAGGAAACATCTGTCTCAAAATCTGCCAGCATGCAGACAGCTTTGGCCCACCATGGCGCTAGTGCGCCAATAAAGAAGAAGATTTAGTTTGGTTTTGCCACTCTATGGTCATTTTGTTTACACTTTAGCTAATTAGACCGGACCTACCGTTTAACGTGGTTTCCGATGCACTAACAAACATCCATGCCACCGGCAGGATTCAAATCTGAAGCCTGTAATATCAAAGATCAGAGCGCTAGCCAATTGGCTATCAGGGCACTCCAGTAAAGAAGAAGAACATGTGAGTTTTATTATTATTCTGTGGAACCATGCTTATTGTTAACGAACTGACTCAGTGATCGTTTTAAAAATTCTGCCATTAAGCGATAAGAGATTTGAAAAAGTTCAAGTTAAAGATGAAATAGTTCTGTGAAACTCAAACTTAAATCCACTCAAAGTCAAAAAATGAAGGAACAAATCAATTATATTTTATTTGCTAATATAATTTCTTCTTGAATTCAGATAAAAATGGCAGAATAAGTGCTAATATTAATTCAAGACTCAAACTGAATCCTTTAGTAGATATATATTATATAATTTGAAATGAAATAATCATCTGATGAATAATTTGAATAAGAGTTTTAATTTAATACGAAGAACTTCAAAATTCATCTCAATTTTCTGGGAAAGATTATAATGGATTCCTTAATGGTCGAAATTAAATTAAAGATACACGGAAGTGCTTTTTACATAACACTGTACATTTATCTCAGAAAATTCACAGTTACTTATTATATGCCTTCGACTCAAATCTTACTCAAACAACTATTTGGAAACGTGGTTTTGTAACTAGCAGAATTAACTATTGCTAACTATTGCATATTAGCTGAAAGTATTAATTATATCAAGAACTTAAAAAAATTAGTGGGGTATTCAGCCGACTTGTTAATTTATGAATATCATGAAGAAATGTGAAGCCTTTTTGAACTGGTAACTCAAAATTAGTTGTAAATTATTAGATTAACATATACTAGTTAATGCTAGAACCTTCAAATTTATGACATTATAATTTAAAGTATTTTAAATGTTTAAATAAATTGAATACTAGTAATATAATGAAGACGTTATTGAAAATTTCGGGCAAAATTTTCCAACTAGGTTCCAAATTTAAAAACATTTTCAAGACTAAAAAGAAATAATTCAAATTTTGATACTAAATTTAATAAAAGTAATTTTTCCTATTATTTCACCATTCACTTTTTATATTTATTGTATACAAATATAATATTTTACCATATTTTACCATACCTGATTATTTTTTTCTTTACTATTGTAATCATTGGAATTCAGGACCATAAAAAAGGGGATTAATTAAAATATTTTTTATATTGCAGCAAAAAACCCTGAATCATTAGTTCGCGTAATCCTTAGTATATAGAAATTTGTGGTATTTTATTTCTGAAGTATTTATTTTTTTGAACTAAAAGAACTCTGAAAAAGAAAAAAGTCGTATTTAAAGTTTTTCTGTATTTTTAAGGAACTTTTCTTTTCTTTTAGTACTAAATACTATTATATTTTCAAAATTTGTCGAATTCAAACAATATTTTCAGAAATTAAAGTCACAATCACTTATTTCTTGTATAGTTATAGTGACATTAATTCAGGTATTGTTGAAAGCTTCGAAACAAAAGCAACTTCAAAAACGCATCTTCATCTTTCAAGATGAGAGAAGGTCATAATGGATTCTGTAATGACCAAAATGAAGTTAGAGGTACACGAAAGTGATTTTACTTTTACATCCATCCACGCAGATCCACCATTTCTTATTTCAATCCTACTTAAACAATCGCTTTAAAATCCTCTCCCCTAATTATTTAAGTGTTGGTTCATCTATCGGCAAGATTTTTCACCTAAATGATTCGCAAACTTATTTATACACAAACCATTTCTCCAAAAGCCTTTTGTTCGATTCCTCTAAAACCTGCAGGGGCTTTTAGCACTAAGATAGTGTTCCTTCACTACCCTCCAAGAGTTTAAAACAATGACAAAAAAGGTTTATATATTTTGGAAGCTTTATAGAAACCTTCGGTAAGCACCAGTTTCTTAAAAACTGCCATTGGAAATTGGCGTTGGCAAATTCTAATTGATGACAAGGGAAAACGTACTTCAAAAGTATCAAGTTAGTAATCGTCTAGAATTGACAAATCTGACCTGTGTGTTATGGGACTCCATTCCGGAAAGCATAGAAGGGGGAACCGTTAATGTAGTGCCCTCTTGGTGCTCAGACTTTCATCAAGTTAATTGTTACAAGGAGTTAGTTCTAAGACAAATCATTGAATATACAAATGTAGCTGCATTGGGGATCTTTAGCAATGATTGTTTGTTACGAGCTCTTTGGGTTCCCTACGGTTTCATCTATCATTTTCTGTCTCTGTGTTGCAATGGTAGGATTTGTTTCCTTAGACATATGCATTTTACGCATTTGTAATCGATTGTTTTGGCTCCAGGCCTGTTGGGATGGGTCGATAAATAGGAGTTTAAGCCAGTGCAAAATATCTCTGAAAGAATGGCGCACTTAATAAATACTGAATTATGAAGTGTTTTAGCAAATCTTTTAAGTGGTTTTAAATTGATGAACGGTGTTGTTGTGAAATTCCTTTTGTCTGAATTGATTGTTTGCCATGGATCATGTCAGAAGAAGTTTATTAGTTCTTAAATCCATTCTGCTTCAAAATTCGTGCTGTGTTCAATTAATTATGTTATTAAATCCTGATGAAAACGTTTCTTTTAACAAAAATTAAGAACTTCAGCGATAAGTTAAAAATATTGCATTATTGCTATGATTGTTTTATTATAAATTCTGGTTTAATATGTGAAAATACTATGTTATCCTTCGACCATTTTAAAATAATCATATTCGGGACTGGAACCCGAAACCTGTAGCACCGAGCGATAGATTGCAAGCCATACGACCATCAGACTAACCACAAATAATATACGAAACGTTACATTAACCAGCGAGCAATCGAACTCCGGTCTCCAGGCCGGGATACACTTACCTCTGTACTACCAAAGATAACGCAACTATACCGAAACCTGAGCTCAAACCATGGACCTTCAGTCTAACGCTCTGCCAACCGTATAATTTCGACGCGCCTTCAATAAATACCTTGATGAAATGACTCATTTCATAAAAGTATATCGCTGATATTACATAAATTTGTTTTTAATAGTTAAGATAGTTTTTAAATTGAATTTATAACAATATATAACGCACAAATGTATAACTTACTTAAATATCCCACTACTTTTAAAACACTTTTATTGGAACTTATTAAATGTGTTTTTCATTAATTATGTTCTAAGTATTTTTAGAAAAAACTGAATATACGATTTTATTAAGGTTCCATTACACTTTAATAATATCAGTTACATTAATAACTAGTGCTACTATTGCTTATATTTAATTAATATTAATAATAATAATTATTATTTATATTATTTATTATATAAATTGCTAACTATTAATTTTTAATTAATGATAAGCACTAGTTCTGCCATGAAATTCCACAACACCAGTTTTCAGTTCGAGATTGCTTAAAAATTGTGAAAATATAAGGTAGTATTTTCCTATATTAATGCTAAATTGAAAATAAAAAAATATAGCAATAATGCAATATTTATAACTTACAGCTTAACTTCTTATTATTTGTTAAAAGAAAAATTCATCAGAATTTAATAACATAATTAAAGACAGCACTACTTTTGAAGCAGAATTGATTTAAGAACTAATAAACTTCCAATGATATGATAAATGACAAACAACCATTTCGGCAAAGCAATTTCACAACAACACCGTTCATCAATTTAAAACCACTTAAAAAGATTTGCTGAAACACTTCATATTTCAGCATTTATTAAGTGTGCCATTCTTTCGGATATTTTGCACTGATTAAACTTCCTTTTTATCGAACCATCCCACAGGCCTGGAGCCAAAACAATCGATTACAAATGCGTAAAATGCAACTGTTTAAGGAAACAAATCCTACCATTGCAACCCAGACAGAAATTGATAGATGAAACCGTAGGGAACCCAAAGAGCTCGCTACAAACACACAAACAATCTTTGCTAAAGATCCCCAATTGCTGCAGCTACATACTGTAGTATATTCAATGACGTGTCTTCAGAACTAAATCCTTGTAACAATTAACTTGATGGAAGTCTAGAGCGCTAGGAGGGTACACTTCTTAATTTCATTAACGGTTCCCCCTTCTATGCTTTCCGGTATGGAGTCCCATAACACACAGGCCAGGAATTTCTTGGAAAGAGTCAATTCTAGACGTAATTATTCATCCGATTAGGGATTTTGAGGAATGGGAATGGATGGAAAGTGGGGAAAATTCTAATTCTTGATCCTTTTGAAGTACGCTTTCCCTCTACTTGTCATCAATTAGAATTTGCCAACGCCGATTCCCAACGGTAGTTTTTAAGCAAACTCGTTGTATTTTACCAAGGTTTCTGTAAAGTTTCCAAAATAAATAAACCATTTTTGTCATTGTTTTAAACTCTTGGAGGGTATTGAAGAAGCACTATCTTAGTGAGAAAAGTCCCTGCAGGTTTAAGAGGAATCGAACAAAAGGCTTTTGAAGGAATGGCATTGTGTATGTGGTTGCGAGTCATTTATTAGTAAATCCCTTTTGTTTTGAAACCTTTCCGATAGATGAGCCAACACTTAAATAATTAGGGGAGAGGATTTTAAAGCGATTGTTTAAGTAGGATTCGAGTCGAAGACTAAAAATAAGAAACGGTTGATCTCCGTGAATGGATGTGTGATCCGAAGTAAAAGCACTTTCGTGTACCTCTAACTTAATTTCGGCCATTACCGATTCCATTATGACCTTCTCTCGTCTTAAAAAAAGATGGAGATGCGTTTTGAAATTGCTTTTGTTTCAAAGCTTTCAACAATACTTGAATTAATGTCACTAAAACTATACAAGAAATAAGTGAGTGTGATTTTAACTTTTGATAATATTGTTTGAATTCGATAGATTTTGAAAATTCAATTGTATTTAGTAGGAAAAGAAATAAAAAAACGTAAATAAATATGTAAAAATATGATAAAATTTCAAATATTTTTATTCTTCGCTTTTAATTTTGGAGAATGTTTTAGTTCGAAAACATTATTATTTCAGAAATAAAATACCAAATATAGTTCTACAGAGAAAGGCCTGTGCGAGTCTATGCTTCTTTTTTTTCTTTTTCCAATTTCTGCAATATATAAAAAACACAGTTATGATTCAATTAATCCCATCTTTCGGTCCCACCATCCTTTTCATCATTAGCGCAACATCATTTTTCATCATCAATATTGTGGGCCAAGTTTGTACGCCAACTGGGAGATTACGAGACGATGTATTTTCTTTTCACGGGGTAGGGTTGCCAGCAGTAGCCGAGCCTTTTAGAGTGATATTGGACAGGGACGTATAGTTTAAAGTGGATTCCGAACACATTCATGGTACCGCCGGAACCCGAACCCGAAACCTGTGGCACAAAGAGCCAGAGAGCTAGACACTCATCCATTCAGGCCCCGACTTTAGTAGGACTATCTGGTATTTTTTTCGAGGCTTTTCCCATACGATACTCAAATGCGGGAAGTTCCCCCCGCCCCCTAAAAAAAAAGCCCTACCGGAAAGGCACTACCCTCCTTCTTCAGCGACATTGAGCCAAGTATACTTCTACGTACGGGTGCTCCATCACATTAGAAGCTGCTCCCATTTTTCTTCTTCCATGAGATCACACGGGTTCTTAGACTAGATGTTGCTGTCTACCAAGTGGGATAAGAAGTTCAAAACTAGCAGGACAAATCTATTTGATTAATCACGATTTCTTGCAAATAATTTTGAATGTATAAATACTTAAAAAGCAACAGGGAATATTTATCATCATAATCAGTGGCCTAGCACCCCATGGTGGGCCAAGACCGTATCCCTACTGGTAGAGTTAGAGACCGGATATGTTTTATGTTTAGAAGGTAGGGTTGTCTGCCCCACGCCCAACGCTCTACAGTCTTATTAGACCGGGAACTAATGTTTAAATTGGATTTCGAACCAATACATCGCTCTCAATGGCATCGCTCAGATTTGAACCCGAAACCTGTGTCACCGAGTGCTAGTCATTCGGCCATCAGGCCCAGGGCATGTTTATGCTTAAATATATTATGCATATTGAATGTATTTTTTAAACAGATTTGATTAATCTCTATACATAAATTCTAAAACAAGAATTAATGAAAAATGATCTAAAGCCACATAGTAAAATAAAATAAAGATTTTCTTATATATTTATCTGTGTATATAAATCTTATACACCACAAACAATATTTTGCTGTGTTTGAAACATCTTTTTACCTATAAACCGTTATCTGCCACATTTTTCCCGCAAGAAAAACCCATTTCAAATATGGAAAACACATTTGATGATGAGTAGACATTAAAAAAAAAATCTTGCAATCTCTCATTTGCGTCGCAGATCATCAAACGGTACATGGTTTTATCGAAAGTCCAGTCACTTTGATCAAAACGATCTTTATTTTCTTTATCTGTAGAAGGGGACCTTCTGGTACATCTGGTACTGAAAAGACCCTGAGCACAAGAACCTGGGCTATTCACTTAAAGTTGGCATTAAGCCATGTGGGACACTGTATTGTGTCAAAGAAGGATCGCTCGAGCAATATTTATCATGATCCTATACGATAAATCGACAGTCGCAGTATATCCCGCCTATTTTTCTTGGGAAAGATGGATGCGAAAACTCGATTCTTGCTCTTATTATCGTCCATTGTTGAGTGCCATACCCCGGTAGTCTGGGATAATCGTTTGGTGGGGGTCACCTTCCATAATAAATTCATTTTCGGATGATTCATTATTTCCCAAGAATTATTTTTTACCACACGTTTAAGATTGTCTGTCTAGCTTTGGGATATAATGTGACTTCCATTGTGTGAATTCGATTGTTTTTGAATAACTGGAACTCTGAATTGTTCCGAAAAGTTTGAACCAATGTTAAATTTAAAAAAAAAGTTAAAAAAAACTTTAAACTTATAAAAATGATTTCAAAAATCGTTGCAAATCACTTTTCAACAGTTGATCATTATGATAGAATTGTTATTTATTACGCATTGGAATCGTTTTTGTATTACTTGCAGGAGTTATAGAGGTTTCATTATTTTGATTCGATGATTTTTAATGGATTTATAAAAAATGTATTTATAGATTGTCTACTTATTTTTCGGACATGATGTGACTTCCATAGTGTGAATTCGATGGCTTTTGACTAATTTTTTGTTCTAATGCAGCTGGCAAACACTTAGACAATTGTCTTGGATCCTTAAGGCAAGTGTTGCACCGACATTACTTACTTAGCACTACCCTGGAGGTGTGTGTAGCTGGAAAACAAGCTACGGACGCGGAGTAACAATACCTCCGCAACGCTCTACGATCATGTTAGACCGGGACCTACGGTTTAAACTGGATTTCGAATCACTACAAACATCCATGGCATTGCCGGGAGCCGAACCTTAAACCTTGTATAATCGAGTGGCAAATCGCTAGTGACTTGGCCAATCAAGCACAGGGAATGTTTTTACTTAAATATATTATTGAAGGCATTTTTTAAACAGATTTGATTAATCTCTATACAAAATTCTATAACAAGAATATGTATTGCGAAGCAAAATAAGTGAAAAAGGCTCGAAAGTCAAGTAATAAAAAAAAAAAAAAAAAAAAAAAAAAAAAAGGATTTTTTACATATTTATCTGTTTACATAAATCCTGTACACCACAAATAATATTTTGCTGTATTTGAGACATTTTTTCCCTATAAACTAGTATTTACCACATTTTTCTGCAAGAAAACCCATTTCAAATATGGAAAACACATTTTGACGATGAGGAGACATTAAAAAAAATATTGCAATCTTTCGTTTGCGTCACAGATCATCAAACGGTACAAGGTTTTATCGAAAGTCCAGTCACTTGGATCAAGCCGATCTTTATTTTTTTTTTTTGGTAGAAGGGGACCTGCTGGTACATCTGGTGCTGAAAAGATCCTGAGCACAAGAACCTGGGCTATTCACCTACAGTTGGCATTAAGCCATGTGGGACACCGTATTGTGTCAAAGAAGGATCGCTCGAGCAATATTTATCATGATCATATACGATAAATCGACAGTCGCAGTATTTCCCGCCTTTTTTTTTTCTCTGGAAAGATGGATGCGAAAACTCGATTCTTGCTCTTATTATCGCCCATTGCTGAGTGCCAGACCTCAGGATAATCGTTTGGTGGGGGTCACCTTCCATAATAAATTCATTTTCGGATGATTCATTATTTCCCTAGAATTATTTTTACCACACGTTTAAGATTGTCTGTCTAGTTTTGGGATATGATGTGACTTCCATTGTGGGAATTCGATTGATTTTGAACAATTGGAAGTATGAATTATTCTGTAAATTTTGCATCAATGTTGAATTTTTAAAAAAATTGAATTCTTAAAGGATTGATTTAAAAAATAGTTACAATTCACTTTTCAATAGTTTCCAGTTATCATAGAATTGTTATTTATTATGCATTGAAAATTTTGTATCAATGTAGAATTTTAAAAAAGAAATTGAATTCTTGCAGGATTGATTTAAAAAATAGTTACAATTCACTTTTCAATAGTTCCCACTTATCATAGAATTGTTATTTATCATGCATTGAAAATTTTTTTGTATATCTTGTGGGAGCTATAAAGGATTCATTATTTTGATTCGATTATTTTTAATGTATGCATTAAATTTCTTGAAATCTCTCATATTTTTAAAATGTCGAAATCAATTAAAGTTTCTAATTTATTTTTAAATAAATAGCTTTTTAAAAAATTTATTTAAAAATTCACTTTTTGTGAGTTAAATAGTTCTTCATTATGTATTTGTAATTGTTATTTATTATGGATTGAAATTTTTTTGTATGTCTTGGGGTTTAGTTTGGTTTAGTTTGTCGCTCAGCGGTAATTTTGAGAGCACTGTGGGTTAATTAGACAGTAGACAGTAGGCAGTTCAACCGTATATGGATGCATAAATACATTTAAGATTGTACATTTTTCGGAAGTGGTGTGACTTCCTTTGTGTAAATTCGATTGCTTTTGAATAATTATCGAAATCAATTTTAGTTGCTAATTTTTTAAAAACAAAGGTATTTTAATTTAATGGAAAATCCGTTTTTGGCAATTAAATAGTTCTTTATAATGCATTTGTTATTGTTATTTATTATGGATTGAAAATTTTTCGTATATTTTGTGGGAGTTATAAAGGTTTCATTATTTTTGATTCAATTGTTTTTAATGTATTCATAAATTATTTTCATATCTCTATTTTTTTCAAATATTTTTATTTGACCATTTTTAAAATAAATAAAATTTCTTATTAAAAAAAATTTAAAAAACCCAATTGTGTCAGTTAAATAGTTCTTCATTATGTATTTAAGATTACCTGTTTACGAGGAAGGGATACCATTGTATTTGTTTCTCAAATGATTTGTTTACTTTGAATGAATAAAAGTTTTCTAATTTATTCCTAAATAAATATAATGAATATTGTTAAATATTAGAATTAGTGTCTCGTATCTCTCTCATATTTTTAAATTCTCGAAATAAATTATTAAGTTTATTATTATTTAGTTTAACATTCACTTTCTGACAGTTAAATAATACTTCATTATCTGTTTGTTATTTTTATTTATTGTGAACTGAAATACATTTCTGAATGTTTTTCGTTAATAAAATTCAATAAATAAATGTTAAGTGGAGGAAGAAATTTTTTGAAATAATTTAGAGTTAACGATGTTTGAAATATTTTTATTATTATATGTTTTAAAAATAAGATTTTTTACTAATATGTTTTGAGTATAAAAGGGGTTTTTACTAACATTATGTTTCATTATAAAAAATCAATGTTTTCATTATAAAGAAAATGTATTGAAATCATTAAATATACAATAATAATAAGGATACAATTGTTAAAACAATAATTTAATCAATGCTAGTTTTGAAAATAAATTTACATTATTTTTAAGATAATTATATTCCTAATTTCTAATGAAAAGAATTTTCAAATGAAAGGAAAATTTGGTTAATCTGTTTAAAATTTTAAATATATTTTTAAATTACAAAATTTTAGGAATCCTGTAATAAAACAGAACATTATAAATTTAATGAAATATGCTACATAGAACTAAAAGAATTTTTGGAAAATATAACTTAATGTCTGCTTTTTACTCGAAATACAATCCCAGTGATCTTGATTGATTTTGCTTAAAATGCAATTGCATTGGATGCAAAGGAACTTACAATGGATGTAAAAAGACGTAAATAAATCTGGACTTGCGCAATATATGCGACTCATCTTTAAATCCAATAACATATATTCGATTAAAACAAGTAATACTTCCGCCAAGTATTCAATTCTGTCTAGAAAAATAAAAGGTCTAGACATCTCTAAATGTGTCTAGACATTCTAAATGTGAAATTCAAAATGTGTCTGTACATAAAAGTAAGAATTTATTTTGTGGTGAACAAAATTAATTTTTGACAGTCTCACACTGATTTAAAAAGTTTAAAATTACCTTTCATAACACATTCCCATTTTCCATTTCGTGTTTATTACTACGAAATGACATTCAAAAAATATCTTTTATTCAATATTATTTCCTAAAAATTATCCTAATTTGATTTAGCACGTATATGTGATTCAATTTTTGAAAAGAATACTAATATATTTTAAAATTTTGAAGTAAATTTTGTCGTAAAAATTGCAAATGTAAAAATATAAATGTTTAGATCAATCCGGCCAGAAATGTTCAGTTGAATTCTAAATAATTTAGAGTTTTTTTTATTACAGTTTGATTGCATGATTTTTAATAAAATTTTCAAACATAAAAATTTGAAAAAAAAAATGTCTAGTGTAAAATTATGTATATTCTTTGATATATTTATTAAAATGAAACATTTTGTTAATCCCATGTAATTAAAATATGAATATAATTAACAGAAATATAATTATTTTTTGCAATTTTTGTGTGCGAAGAAATTTAATCATGTTTTTTAAAACAAAGATTTTCATAATAAGTAGTTGTCATGTATAATGAGGTAGCAGAAAATATTTTTTACTTATCCCATTTGGTAGACAGCAACATCTAGGCCAAGTCCATGGAAAGAGGGAAAATGGCTTCTGTTGTGATGAAGTACCGGTAGGTAGAAGTCTGACTTGGTGACGCTGAAGAACGAGGGCAATGTCTTAAGGGAGGATTTTAGAGGGTATACCATGTATTTGTGTATCGTTTGGGAGAAGATGCCGAACATTACAAAATCTATCGATTTTCCTCGTTTTTTGAAACAGTGTCTACAAAAAGCCACCAGCGGATTGAACTTCCGCCCCCTAATGCTCCAGTGAAGGTTTTCCAGAGTGGTCGGGCTTTGAATCTTTAATTTTTTACAATACAAAGAATAAAATATAGTAGAAATAATAATTTAATCAGTGCCATTTTTATTTTAGAATTAAATTTGCATTATTTTTAAGATAATTATTTTTCAATTTCTATTAGAATTAAGAAATTTTCAAATAAAGTAATGTCTGCTTCTATCTACTTAATATTTTTCTATTTAATCTACTTAATATTTTTCTGAATGTAAATTTAAATTAAAATATTATTAAGAATCCAAAAAAAATAAAAATAGTAACTTTATAAATTCCGGGAAATTTAATGAAATATGCTAAAAGAATTTTCGAAAAAATATTTTAAATTTCTAGTTTTTTACACGAAATACAAACCAGAGGTCTCGATTGATTTTCTTTAAAAGACAATTTGCATTGGATGTAAAAGAACTTACAATGGCTGTAAAAAATGTAAAGGAATCTGGTCTTAAGCAATATATGCAACTCGTCTTTAAATCCGATAACCTATATTCGATTAAAACAAGTAATACTTCGTTAATTTCAGCCAAGTATTCAATTCTGTCTAGAAAAATGAAAATATCTGTCTATCTGTCTTCTGTTGTGATAGAGCACCCGTAGGTAGAAGTCTGACTGGGCTCCATGTCATTGAAGAAGGAGTTTAGTCCTTACGGAAGGACTTTTAGGGGTAACTACCCTGCATTTGCGTATCGTATGGGAGAAAACCCGGAAAACTCCTACCAAATATTCCGACAAACTAGGCAAGATGCTGAACATCACAAACGCCATGGAGCCTCCTCGTTTTTAAAACAATGTCTACAACAAAACCACTAAGAATCCATGAGCGTTGTAATTTGAATTTTCAGTTTGTTATTGTACTGAACTAAATTTTGGTAAACTACGCATATCTCCATGAAAGACATCCAAAAGGCATCTGAGGCTTACAATAAATGCCCAAGATTCCATGAATTGTGCGAAGCTTATGATGTTCACATCAAATTGCTGTAAATATTGCAGAAAAAAAAATCTTTATTCTTTGTTAAGTAAATTATAAAACCAACCAAACATCGTGTGTATAGCTTATTAGTTTTTAGAATTTTTTTTTAAATTTTCAGACAATACATATTTTTCTTTCTATTAAAATAATTTTGGCAAAGTAGTTACTAAGTATAGTTATAGTTAATTAAGTAGTACTCTAAAAGAAGAATGCGGAACTTTGGAAACCAAATGTAAATTTTTGTTAAAATCATTATTTGTATGCAACACATTAAACCAGTAAGAAATCTATAATTTTTTGGGAAGCAATTGAGAATCTTTGAACATTGTAATTTGACTTTTCAGTTCGTTATTGAACCAAACTAAACATTTGTAAACAATACATATCTCTATGAAAGAAATCCAAAATCATTTAAGACTTACTAGAAATATCCAATATTCCATTGTGTGAAACTAATGATGTCCACATTAAAATGTTGAAAATATAGCAAAGCAAGTAATATAAAAAATTTTTTTAAAGTCAATTCCTACGTTTTTTTTTCACTATATTGCCGAAAAGTCCTTTACAAATAAAGTTTAAATTTTCCTCTTTCATCTGACGCCATCTATTATTAGATACATAAATCTAAAAATTAAAATTAATTAATTAAATTTAATTAATGAATTAATATTTGAAAAAAAATTGTATTAACATCAAGTGTCATCCCCTACAAGTTAAAAAAATGTATTTAAACTAGAGTGGAGGAATAAAAAGTATTTTATGAACGATTAAAAGTTCGAATAAGATATATAAATATATAGTGAGAGTGTGACCTAATAGTAGGAATTGAAAAAAAGGAAATAAATTAAAAGCCATCGTATGCATTGTTTATTTTTAGAAACTTTTTTGAACTTTTCAGACAATCTGTATTTCTCTTTCTATTAAAATAATTTTAACAAACAACAGAATGATTCACAACAATATGTTTAGAGCAGAAAATAATTAAGTAGTATTCTAAAGGACAACGAACTTCGGAAACCAAACGTAAATTTTTATTAAATCGAGGAAAAGTTCATTTCATTCTCCTTCTAGTTCAAGGCTTTAGAACGTTCCCTTTGGAATAGTTTTCCTTTTTCACTATTCTTTCGATTAAATCATTGTACTGAGCCATAATGAATCGAGACTGTTTAATTAATAGTATTTTAATTAAATTCTTTCTGGCCGTCATTTGAGTATAATTAACTTTACAGATACTAATTTGTTCACATTATTGTCTGATGTATAATTAATTACTTGACAATCGGAGCATTCTAATGAATTCTTCAATTCACAAAACAAACTTTCGATTGAACTCAAAGAAGCACTGTAATTAAGAAAAAGAATTAATTTTGGGGTATTATTTGTTTTGTCTTTGTGTCTGTCAAGGAAAAGGTTTATAAAAAATCGGTTATTAATTCATTAGATAATTTTGCAGAAAAATACTGTAATTAAAGCATTTTAAGTGGTATCGTTTTTATGAATATTTTGAGTTATTCAAGATATTGGTAATTATTAATAAAATACCTTTTTTTGAGACAAATATGCAAAACAAAATGCGTATTGTGTGTTTTATTGAATGTTAATTTGTGTCCTCTACAAGTAAATATAAAGGTTTATGAAAAATTGAAAAAAAAAAAAAAAAAATAGCATTATGTTTTCAAGTCATTTATTTAAAAGTCGTTTTTATTTTTAAAAATCATAATTATGCACTAATGAATAAAGACTTTTATTAAGTCAGCTATCTGCGTATATATTTTCTTGTTTATTTGGATTAGTACTTTTATAAAGAAATAAGTTTGATGCTTCTTTATAAAAAATTTGAATTTTTAAAGTATTTATTGAATAGTCTTCAATATAGATTGATAGTCTCCAATTCTTGACGCACTGAAATGTAAAATTATGGCAGACATCAAGCATCATTACTTGTATGCAATACACAAAGCTGGTAAAAAAATTTATAATTTTTTAAAGCAACTGAGAATCCATGAACGTTGAATTAGAATTTGTATGAATTTGACTTTTCAGTTCGTCATTAAACCGAACTAAATGTCGGTAAACAACACATATCTCCATGAAAGAAATACAAAGGCATCTGAGGCTTACCAGAAATGTTCAAGATTCCATGAATTGTGCTAAGCTTTTGATGTCCATATTAAAATGTTGCAAAAAAATCTTAATTCTTTGTTAAATAAAAAAACATGGCGTGCATAGCTTAATAGTTTTTGAACTTTTCAGACAAGCTATGTTTCTATTGCGGCCTGATGACCGAATGGCTACCGCTCTGGCGTTCGGTACCACAGGTATCGGTTCAAATCCCGGCTTTGCCCATGGGTGTTGTAGTGGTTCGGAATCCACTTTAAACCGTAGGTTCCGGTCCTAATAGGATCATAGAGGGCATTGTTACTCCCGTCCGTGGCTTACCATCAAGTTACACGCGCCCACTGGATAATGCAAAGTGAGTTACATCGGTGCAGCCCTTATGGCGAAGATCACGGTCTATTTGCCAGCTGCATTAAAAAGAAGAAAAAAAAAGTTTCTATTTTTATTAAAATAATTTTAGCAAACAGAATGATTCGCAATAATATGCTTATAGCAGAAAATAATTAAGTAGTACTCAAAGGACAAGGAACTTTGTAAACCAAACGTAAATTTTTATTAAATTGAGGAAAAGAATTTCATTCTCCCTTCTAGTAGTTCAAGCCTTTAGAACGCTTCTTTGGAATAGTTTTCCTTTTCACTATTCTTTCGGTTAAATCATTGCGCTGAGCAATAATGAATCGAGACTGTTTAATTAATAGCATTTTAATTAAATTCTTTCTGGCTCTCATTTGAGCATAATTAACTTTACAGATACTAAATTGTTCACATTATTGTCTGATGTATAATTAATTACTTGACAATCGGGCATTTTAATGAATTCTTCAATTCACAAAACAAACTTTCAATTGAACTCAAAGAAGCACTGTAATAAGAAAAAGAATTAATTTTGGGGTATTATTTGTTTTGTCTTGTGTCTGTCAAGAAAAAGGTTTATAGAAAAAAATCGGTTATTAATTCATTAGATAATTTTGCAGAAAAATACTGTAATTAAAGCAACTTAAGTGGCCTCGTTTTTATGAATATTTTGAGTTATTCAAGATATTTATACATTGGTAATTATTAATAAAAGTACCTTTTTTGCTATTTGTTTTTGAGAAAAAATATGCAAAAAAAAAAATTTATGTGTATTGTGTGTTAATTTAAGTCCTCTACAAGTAAATATAAATGAGCTTCATGAGACAATGAAAAAAAAGCATTTTGTTTTTCAAGTCATTTATTTAAATGTCGTTTTTTTATTTTAAATCAAAATTATGCACTAATGAATAACAATTTCTATTAAGTCATCTAGTTGAGTAGATATTTTTCTTGTTTATCTGGATTAGTATTTTTTATAAAGAAATAAGTTTCATACATTATAAAAGGAATTTGAATTTTTTTGTTGCACATTTTAATTGCTTTTTTTAAATAAAAATTGTTCTTCTACAAGTCGTAATTAATTTCTTGACATTTGTCCATACGAATATGCAAATTATAATTAAATATTTTTAATTTGTCTTGATAAATAGTGGTTTGTCTGAGAAAATAAATATTTTATCTTTATTTAGCAGTAAATATTATAGATAATTTTTGTACTGTTGGAATCTTTATCTTACAGCAGTATAATAATTAGTTAACAATTGATTACATAATTCAGTTGTTAAAATTGATTTAAAGTTAACGTTAACAATTGATAACTTAACAATAACAATTGATTCAATTGATAACTTATAACAATTGATTCAATTGATAACTTATAACAATTGAAACTTATAACAATTGATTCAATTGATAACTTATAACAATTGAAACTTATAACAATTGATTCAATTGATAACTTATAACAATCGATTCAATTGATAACTTATAACAATTGATTCAATTGATTATCAATAGATTCATACACCAGATGAAAGTTAAGATAATCCTCAGAAATTTTTTTCCACTAATCATTTTCTGACTGTTCCATAAAGAAAGATTACTTAAACTTTCGTGTATGAAGCTTATAAGTAATTCTTAAGAAACTTAGGAATTGGAGTTAGTGCTTATTTCTCAATGCCTCAAGTGGTTGTTATAGAAACGAAAAATAAAAAAATAAATAAACCAAAAATATCTGAGAAAATAAATATTTTATTTTTAATAAATAACTTTCGTACTGTTTGAATCTTTTATCTTGCAGCAGTATAATAAAGTTAACGTTAACAATTGATTACATATAAAAGTTGACTACAATTGATTATTTTTATACACCAGATGAAAGTTACGCTAATCCTCAGACCAATTTTTTGTCTATTAATGCCTGTTTGTGTCTGTCTAATTTATGTATGTTCCATAAAGAAAGATTACTTAAACTTTCGCGTAAGAAGCATATAAATAATTATTAAGAAACTTAGGAATTGGAGTTAGGCAGCTTAATACTTATTTCTCCCTCAGGTGGTGTTTATTGAAAAGACCAGATATGTCTTAAAAAAAGCTACTGGATGGAACATTATTCCCAGACACGTTTTGGCGCCGTTTCATGGCGGCTACTTGGCCATATGTCGCCAGACGCGGAACTATCCCCTTTAATGACTAGACGCCCGATACAGGATTGATTTATTTCCTTTTTTTTTCTCCTTTTTACCAATTTCTTTTTCCATTCGTTTCTCGCGGATCAAGATGAAGCTGGAATAGCTGTGAAAACTGGATGCTGTAAATCTTCCCAACGTTTCTGCCAAAGAAGCTATTAAGTTCACTTTTGGTAATATAGGCTCAGTGTAAGCTTTTCTGTTGGGACTGCAGTGATTTACTGGAGAGTTTTCCGAGCCATTGAATTCCATTCGATCTCACTGGTTATTAGTCAGACACGATGCACATTAACCAAGGCTTACCATTCACAAGCGATTTGTTGTTAGTGATATAAGGAATGTTGCTGCCTAAGATTAGTTTTTTCTCTTTTAACCACAATGTAACCAATGGATATATGAATAAAACCAGACGCAGCACTCGTTATCTCGTTGTATATATTTTGTTTATTTATAAACAGTGTCTTTTATGCTACAAGAATTTACAATGGTAATAAATATTTCTGGTTTCAATGGAAAAGGGATGCAAAGATTTACTTTATTCAGAAGAACAAGTAGAAACACGACACTATATTTCATTATTAATTCCTCCTTTAGGCTATAAACAAATAATTTTGATCGATGATTAATCCGTTCATCAAGTCAATGAATCCATTTGTAATTGGTGAATGCCAGTAGTCTATCAGTTTAGAAATCTTTTCTTCTTTTCTTACAATGATGCATCAGCCTCATGGTTTTCGGGACGACACAACAAGCAAGCACTATAAACGATTTCAAAAATAAAACAACTATTTTTCATGAAATGAATAACTCGTTTAATTTAAATTTTCATAAATTTAAATAAAAGTGTTTTATTTAATGATATTTGGCGATTTTATCACCTACGAAAAGTACCTCCCCTCTCTTTTAAGAGATTAACGGATCCGTATATAAGGCATCCCTTGAACTTGAGCTTTAAAAGAAGTTGTAAAAATTTTCGGCATATGCATGGAAATATACTTTAATTTAAACTCTAAAAAGGAAAATTTATCTTTCATCTAACAGTTGCAATTTTAATTTTTTTGAAATATTTTTCTTTTCTTTCAAGATCAAATCTTATTTTTTGTAAAGAAATTTTCCTTCTATTAATAAGTGATATTTAAATGTCAACAATTAATTTATTAAGAAAGATTCATGATATAATAGTAGAGCGTGAATAGACAAGGATTCGATTCCCATTTAGGAAATTTATTGAAGTTACTCATGTAAAGCAATTATTCCTGAATGTTTTCAAAGAAAACATTGTTCTCACAGAAAACCATTCTGATTAGAAGATGTTTTTCTTTTTCTTTCAAAATCCTCCAAATCTTATTTATTAAAAAACGGTTTCCTTCTATTAATAAATGACATTTAAATTTTGCCAACAATTAATTGATCAAGGAAGATTCATGATATAATTGTAGAGAGGGAATACACAAGGTTTTGATTACCTCTTATGAAATTTAATGCTTTTATAAGACACAAAATCGAAGCAATTATTCTTGAATTGATAGAGATTGAATAAACAAGGATTCGATTCCTACATATCAAATTTATTGAAGATACTGGCATAAAAAATGTGCAAAAATTACAACGTAAACAATCAAACTGGAAGAATTTCGAGTGTCCTTTCATAGGACACAAAATTGAAGCAATTTTTTTCTGAATGTCTTCTAAGAATACATTATTCTCACAGGAAACAATTATGATATATTGTGTTAATTTAACGGCAACATTTTAGAAAATTTCATATTTAAAAGGTTACTAAAGCACTTGCCTTCACTGGTTTGTAAAATGAGCAGTGAAGATTACAGCATAAACAGTCAAACTAGAAGGTTTTCAAGTTTCCTTTTATAAGACACAAAATTGAAGCAATTATATCTGAATGTCTTTTAAGAAAACATTATTTTCACAGGAAACAATTCTGAATACTTTGTCATGGAAGATTTCATAAAATGCTGCTAAAGCTCTTACCTTACCACTAAAATAGAAATCGAATTCAAAATTCATGACATTGGCTGATAACATAATAATTGTGTACATGACATTTGGAATTCAATGATCAATTTATATAAAAATCAAAGTCCTAGCTAAAGTCATAAAAGTTACTCAACAGGTTCTTCGAATGATTACAACTTCATTTTTCTAAATCCGAGTACGTTTTGGCACCGAGACAAAACACCTCAGCAAAAATAAGTACCGCTGTTTATTGTTAAGCGAAAATCGAATCTAGTATGACACAGTCAAGAGGAAACTGTAAAAGCATTGGCCCCTTGCAGAAACAATGAATAACATGCGGAAAAAAGTGCACATTCCTCTTTGATTCAATGTGTGGTAAATCGGGTTAATGATAAAAATGCTAGTCTATCTCCAGCAATCGACAATAAAAGTGCTATAAAACAATAATTTCTTTAGTGAAGTGTGTGAATATGAAGGCAAAAGAAGCTACGATGCTGGATTTTTGTCGGTGCTAAAATACTATGTAATAGGTAATAAAATTTATTGGCACGAGTTTGTTCCGGTTTAACGGCTACGCTTTTATATCGCAGTCCTCACAAAGACTCGGGACATAAAGCTATGAGTTCGGTTGTTAATTCTGAGGCTTATTTCACGCTGAGCAGCGCTATATTTGAGATGCTTATTGGCAGGAACTACAATAAAAACTGCCATAAACTGTTGAGCGGACATGATGCAACTTTAAAGGCAGAAAATGGTTGTTGTTTTTCCCTCTTTTTTTTGAAATTGTGCAATGAAAATGATTCTTTGAATTATTCAAAATATATATTATTTATTCATTGCTAATTTGTCCTTCTTCTCCCAGCAATTTTTTATTGTTAATAATTGCATTTTATTTAATATTCACGATAGTTGCTTCTTTTTAAATGCTTTGTTATTGTTCCATGGTACGGAAGTTTTAACTAGAGTGTTTTTATACAATCTATGCTTCTTTGAAAATTAATTCAAAAGTTTATTGGAATATTTTGTAGTTAACAAAAAATAATAATTTACTTCTTCTTCATTGGCGCAACAGGCCTATGGCGGGTCAAGGCCTACCGCCAAATTTCGAGACAAGAGATGTTTCACTTTTTTACGGGGTAGAGTTGTCAGCCCTACGCTCAGCATTCATATTAGACAGGGATCTACGGTTTAAAGTGGAATCCGAACCACTACAACCATCCATGGCACTTCCGGGACTCGAACTAGAAACCTGTGGAATCGAACACAATAACTCGGCCATCAGCCCCTAAATTTACTAAATTTGCCAAAATTAATTTTATTGAAATACAGCATTTTAAAATGTTAAACTAATCAAATATTTTAATGAAGTTAAAAAACACACTTTTTTTTTTTTTTTTTCTTTTTTGCTATATTTGCTATATTTAACTATTTTTTTTTTGCTATTTTGCTATATTTTATATATTTTTTTTTTCTATTGCTTCTGTTAACACATTACTGACACAGTATTTTGCCAGGTACTGAAATTTATATAGGATACATTGCCTGATTTTAGAGATTACATATTTTTTCATAAAATAGAAAAACTAAACACGAAAACATATATTTCACTTTATTAGTAATCTTTTATATTTAAATGTTTTTTTATAAACAAATTCAAAATTAATTTAATTTTACAACTTTTACAATTATGAAATTTGAATAATTTTTCTTCATAATTATGAAGTTTTTAATCAATGTTTCCAATACTGTCAGAAATTGTTTTCATGTTAGAGCAAAATCAATAAATGAACAAATAATTTTCAATGATAAACTAAAGTCTTTCTCTTAAAATGCAAAAACAAAAATAGACATTGAATTATATTTAAAGCGGAAATAAATGTTGAAATTACCTAAACATTTTATAAATGAAAATTATTTCTTTAGTTGCTGCCTGTTTAAAATCCAAATCCGTTTGGTAAATATTTATTTTCTAAATATTTCTTTAAAATTCTAACTATTTATACAGTGTAGTTAATCTTAATAAATTTAATTACTTTAAAACTTTCTTGTATTGACATATATAAATAAGAGAAAAAATATTTTATGAGTAAATTCCCTGATTCGAAAGCAATATTTATAAGTTCTGTGAAAAGGAATTAATTTGAAAGATTTAAATCTTTTAAACACAAACAACAATAAGAATTTCAAGTACAGCATGCTCATATAAATTCTTTTTCTTTTAAGATATTGTACTGCGATATGTATATGTACTTTTATTATTTAATATGAAATTTAACGTTAGAATTCGTTTCAAGTTTCTTGTTTTACAAATTCGTATTTTCTGAGAATATTTATATATTTTATTCTATTCAAGTAGGAAAATAATTATTCTTAGAAATTTCTTTTAGATGCTAGAGAAGAAAATATTTGCGAGATTTTAATTTTGAATTTGTTGTTCAGTTTTCAAGAATCGTAAAATTGGACTTTATGTTTTTGAAATAAAAAAAAGGTTTTTAAAAGTCACTTTTGAAAACTATTTATATTTATACATATCCTAGGAATTCTAATATAAAAAGAAGAACTTTATTTTGTTTTCTATTTTAGCAGGAACGTTTTGATTTTGCTATTGTGGAATCAAACAGTTTTGCTGTTTGCGAAACAATAATTTTGCTTTTGTGGAATTATGTGAGGCATACATCATGAGTTCTATTAAGCTTTGCCTATATTGTTTTTTATGTTAAATTTATGGTTTTCATGTTTATTAGAAACGAATGTAGAAATAAATTTAAAATGTATATATATGCATATGTATATAAATTTATTTACCTATCTGTCTATCTATCTATCTATCTATATAAATTTATTTGTCGATCTATCAATATATACTATATGCATAATATATAAGTCCGTATATCTTATATATAGTACGTAAGACAGACATATATAATACGTACACATAATATGTGTAAGTCTTCTGTACAAGAGTACAGAATTCTTCCTAAACGGCTTGACGGATTTTGATGAAATTTTTTGTGTGTGTTTGAGTGGGGCCATGGATGATTTAGATTTATAATTGGACCCGGTAGGTGGTGCTGCAATTGATATAATTCGTCTGCCCGTGTCATGAAACGTATGTACATTAGACTACAAATTGCAAAATCAAAAAATTTTTATGTGAATACCATTTTTCTAGTTATATACCTAGCATATTTATCTCTTATGTAATATCTCCTTTTTTTATTACCTTTTGTCCGTAATTTTGTAGCAACGGCTCCTACCGTCTATTTATTTATTATCTAATAAGATTTTCTAAATTCTATAATATTTGATGAATATTCCTTCAGCTCTCTGATTTGTATAATCTCCTATGTAGTGTTTTTTTTTGTATTATATTGCTTTTAATTTTTTTTTCTCTAAAATCTCTTAGCTAACAGTTTTTATATTTTTTCGCCTTTCATATTCCTCCTTCTTCAATTTTTTTTTAAAATTTTTGATATTTATTTCTGTTCTTGTATGAAATTTTCCCCATTGTTCAGCTTCTGTACCTCCAAAAGGGAATTATGCATAACTTTTCCGCCTCCATCGTGCGTCCATTCATTTCACCCACATCATTCCCAAACTGTATAGGGCAACTCAGCTCTAGGCACAGTTATGTGGTGTGGTGTGGTGTGGTGTAGTGTAGTAGTAGTGTACGTACGTGTGTGTTCTTGATTAAATTTGGGTGTAATTTTTCTTTGTATGTTTGACAAAATATGGAGAATGTTTTTATGCTATCTCCTTTATTGTAAGTCGCCACCAGATGGTGCTGCAGTGTATCAATTTCTAAACCATTCAAACAATCGCTATGAAATTGATAAAAATATGTATTCGAGTATGGAAAATGTGTTCGCGCTATCTAATTTTTATTGTTATGCCAATAGATGGTGTGCTGCATCATTTCATCTTATATACCGTTCAAATGATATCCATGAAAATTTAGTATGCACATGTATTGGAACATGGAGAATATATTCGCTATATTTAATTTTCTACAATTGAGTTTTTTGGCAGGACAATGTATGCCAGGTTCTGCTATTTTTTTTAATTTAAAATAAAACCCATAGAAAATAAATCGGTGATATTTTCAAAATTTTTAAGCGTTTTAAATTTTTCAATATATTTTTCATTTGTTTTTCATTTTATGCTAAAAACAAGTTTTTTAAAATTAATTAGATAAAAATTGAACTGAAAGTTAGAGATTAATTGTTGTTGCATGTAGAGTATTATTATATAAAGGACTAAAATCAAACGGAAAATAATCGACAAAATATAAAAATATGCTTATTTGAGAAAAATAATTTAAGAAAATAATTTTTTTCTTTTAATATCGAAATAAAAATATTTTCTAGAAAAAAAAACAATTAAAGCTAGTTAAATAATTTCAGAAATTAAATTCAATAAAAATGAGGACAAAGCATAATTGTATACAAATTAAAAATGATTGAAAAATAATTTTGAAAAAGATTTGGTGCATTAAACAGTCTGCAGTTAAATTACTTTTTTAACTTTGAGAAAAATGGAGCTATTTACAATAAATGAAAAGATTATGAATTGGGCAATTTTATGTATAAGAAAATGATTCAACTAAAATTAAACGAATGCCAAGAGATTTTACTGAGAAAAAATAAAACTTACCATGTAGATACCAGAATTTTACAGTTGGTAAAGAAATTTCTTGTTTATGCTCGTGGAGATTCAAGGAATGGTAATCAATCTTCATCACTGAAGGAAGATTGGTATTATGAATGGAATGTTAGTGAATTTTCAGCAATCAAAAATGTGTTTACAGTAAAAAAAAAAAGAGCGTCTGAAAAGTACACAGGATGGAAGTTAAACTACACGTATTGTGTCTGTGGTGGAAAAGGCGAAAAACTTCAGGTATTCATTAACAAGTCTTATAAAAAAGGTTTGAGAACTGAGGTTGTTTATTACCGAAATTGATTTTGAATTTTTGAGATTGATTTTCTTCTGGATCTATGTTCATGTCAACAAAGGAAAAAAATCATCCATTTAATTATTTAATTAATTTAATTAATTATTAATTAATTAATTTAATTCATTATTTATTTATTAATTAAGTAATTTAATTTTCATGAACACTATTCGATAGTTTTGGGTTGAATTTTATATGAAAAAATCATTCTCGCAATTGACAGGTCGAAAACATTATCGCTTTATACTATTTATTTATTGAAATGTTTACAAATATCGTTTGGTTGTAAAATTTGCTGATTTATTTCAGTTAATTCGAAAATTTAAAAATAGATTCTATCACAATGTTATTCTAGTACTAATTTAGATAAAAAAAATTACAATTTTGGTTTCGTAATTAAATTCATTAATTGTTATTATTGTTTTCATTTGAAGTAAGAATTTTGTAATGAACTATATTTTTATTTTACTATTTAAATTAACTATTTACTAATTTATCCAGATCAGCAGTATTTGAATTTAATTTAAAAATTTTAAGAATATATACAGTGGCTCCCAAAAGTGTTCATAGACTTAAAAAAAAAAACTGTAGAAAAACGTTGCAGCTGAAATTGAATTCGAATATCAAATCCAATTATTTTTCCATATCATTTCCATATGTTTCTTGATTAACACCGAACAAATTTTTTAAAATTTTGACTTTTTTTTTTTATAAAAATTTAAAATGCGAATAGATAGAGATAGAAGACGTCAAAAAATGACCGCAAACAGAAAAAAATTTCGAATAATTTCGTATATATAAAATTATGATCTTTATATATTTTTTCATTTTGTGACATTTTAAAAAGTCGTTTGGTTTTAATCCTTGCTTGTTTACTTCCGTATGCTCTATTTATTACTGTAAAATGGTTCGTAGAGGAAAGAAACAACAGTCTAAAATAGATATTTTTTTCATCACAGTAATGGTAAATTAATTTATAATCTAGATAAATTAGTACATTTATCTCATTGTGTACGATATAGTATGTGATAAAACGTTTAAAAAGAAGAAAATCGAAGCAAAAACAAGGTAAGAAATTGTTGTCTAGTAAAAATTAGATTAATGTGATTAAAGATTTTTATAGTTAGAATTTTATGGAGGACGTGGAGATGTGCCTGAGGAAAATGTTTTTTGAGTGAGAAGAAAGAATGTTTTTTTAGAATATAGGATTTCAAGTTTTTCTTGATAATTGTGTAATTAAGGATAAATAAATCTGAAACATATTGGAATCATTAATTATTTGTAGGTGAAAGTAAGTTTAATATTTTTGGATTTAATAGATATATACAGTTATATGGAGAAGGGTAAATAAATAACTTAATCTCAGAGCTCTAATTTAAAGCCTGACAGTGGATTGTACCAGTGAGGTGGTGCTTGTAAGTACCAGAATAGGAGATTTGTTATATGGGTGATGGCATAATGAATCATGTTCATTAGATGAGCAATTAAAAATTGTCAGCTAAATGTTTGAGTATTGAAAACAACTTTTATCCAACCCAGAAGATTCTAACGTTCACCCTTGACATCTTTATAATTGTCCACAAATTATGAAAACACCACAGTCACCCAATTTAAAACCGTCAGAATATATTTGGGGAAAGTTAAAGAATTTAGAAAATTGATGCAGAAAGTACAAAAAAAAAAAAAAAAAATCTATAGAATTAATACTCTGACATTTAAAAGCAGTTGTGGATGTTGTAGAACAACAAACCACTACAAACATAATTAAAGATTTAGATTAGATTTTTCTAAGTGGTACACAAAGACTTCAGAGGTAATACTTCTTAAATCTCATTTTTATGCAAAACTGAAAAATTATGTTTCTAAAATATTTAAAAAGTTGTTTTACTTTGTGAAAATTTCTAGATAATCTCATCTTTGAAATATTATTAATACTTTAGAATAATAGATAGACACATGTCATTGGAGATTCCTCGTAAGTGTACAAACACTTTTAGGATTGAACGTAATAAATAAAATTAATAATTTTAGATCT